>APFE030072405.1:204730-255672 GCA_000404065.3 Pinus taeda
TTTTTTAATTTTTTAATTTTTGATACATATATGTCAACAAAAACATGTAGAATGATGAATTAGATATATAAAACGTAAAAAAACATAGATTGATCATTCAACCATATCACATCAATCATCTGGATTCTAGAAGTTATAATCTTCATCAACCATGTCCACAAGTTAGTAAAATACATATTACAACTGCAACATATTGAGTCTCGTGAATCATGATTCATCAAATTCAATCTTAAAGTTTCAACTTCAAGCTTGCAAAATTGAAAATTCAATATATAACATTTATCATCATTGATCACCAAAGTTGTATTTGTAAGCTAAGTTTAACCATTACAAGAAATATTATTTCTTGTAAGTCCTAACTTCTAACTGTTAACATGAAATGAAATGTTATAAAATGAAACATGAATAATGAAATGAAATGAAACAACTTTAGTCTTTCACGAAGCATCATATTCATAATTCACAATCATTACCAATGAGTTATAATTGCCAAGGCCCAACTTCAAACTTCAAATTTTCATTGTCACAATGATATATTGTTTACAAAAAATATCATTATGATATGAAAGAGTCAAGAGTCAAGAGTCAAGGACTCAAAACTCAACAATTATGAAAACTAAAGTCTAATAGAAACTAAAAAAGACAAGTAAACTGTAAATCTACATGTGGCCCTTGCCACGAGAGTCTTTAGGAGTATAAGCAGGTCGTGGTGGTCTTCTAGGAGTTTCCCGCACAGACCGACGACCAGAACTAGAACCTCCACTTGAGGGTGTAGATGGAGGTGGCGACATCAAAGGAACAAGACTCGGACCTCGAGCACTGCTATTGGATGGTGGAGGTGGAGGTGGAGGTGGCATGGCTGCTGCAGCTGCTTCATCTTCATCCCTTACAAGTTCCTCTTCTAGTTCTTCAATATGTACAATGCTATCCTCCAAATTGTCATCCTCTGGGTGATTGTCCCAAATTTTATATGTGGGATCCTCATAAGCCTGATCACAGTAATGACTCAACAACCTCAAGTTGTAGTGCACATAAACCAAGCTTTCTGCTCAGTTTTCATTGAGTTTGTTTCTTTTCACATTATGTATGTAGCTGTAGGTGCTCCAACACCTCTCTGTAGAAGAAGTATTTACAACCTGTTAAAGAACTTTTTTTGCCAATTTTGGCAAAAGTCCCTGGCCACCATATGTTTCCCACCATGTGAGAGTATTAAATCTAGCTCTTTCGTCCATTGCATGGAAGTTACCATACAAACCAATGCCACTGAAGTATCTGCTTATTTCAAGGCGCACAACTGCACATTCCTCCCTGTCAGGTACCAACTTTTCTAATGCTTCCAAATATCCTCTAGTTACCTCTGGATCTAAATGGGGTTTGGTCCTAACCCCACCCCCTGCTGCAGGTTGGCCCAACCAAGATGTAGAGTAGTATTTTGGTGTAAGGATATACGCCAAGCAATTTAGTGGAAGATTAAGTCTATTCCACCGTTCAGACACACAATCGTGAATTAGTTTGTACAGGTCGGGATCTTTGTTATGAACAATATCTTTTATTTGCCCCAACATGGTATCCATCTGCTCATACACCTCGCCAATCACTGGTTTGTCTGTATCTGCAAACCGAATCATGTGATAAATGGGCTTGGTGAAATCCAATACTTGCCTCACACTTGTCCAAAACTGACCATCAAGAGCGGCCTCCTCCACCATCTCAAAACCTCCCCTGTCAGCTGCATTTGTAGCCCTTTCCTTTAATACCTGCCAATGTGGACTTGATACCATGCTAGCCAATGAATATCTTACTTCAAAAGGCGCCTGAAGGTGAGGTAATAGCTACCAAATCTGGTCTTCGCAATCTTCAACAACTCCAATCTCGAGTGACTGTCGAAAAGGCCATGGGTATTGCTATGATTTGTAATAAATTTTATCATTTGTTTGCCTTTCTTGTACAAATCACCAATCCATTGGTATTGTTCATTTTTGTTCTTGACAATATCATGCAACAGAAGGTTCAATGTGTGAACCAAACATCCAAACCAAAATATGTTGGGGTATTTATCCTCAATAATTGCTCCCGCTGCCCTACAATTTGGAGCATTATCAGTGATGACTTGGATGACATTGTATGGCCCAATACGGTCAATTGTTTCAAGTAATGCTTCTGCAATGTTGATGGCGGTCTTGAACTTGTCTGAGTAATCATGTGCAGTTAGAAAGATGGGACCACTAACAGACACATCAAGAACACTTATCAATGGCTTTCCTCTTACATTTGTCCATCCATCAGATACAATGGACACCCCATGGTCAGTCCAAGAGCTTGTCATTCTATTCAAAGAATGTGATATTTTTTCTTTTTCATGATCAAGGCCAACAGTTCTTGCCTTGTCATACCCAGGGCTCTTGTATCCTTTAGGGGCATCATTTATGGCAGAAACCATTTCGTGCCAATAAGGTGAGCGAAGAAAATTGAATGGTATCCCACATGCATACAGAAACCTGTAAACCTTTGAATCCACATCATTCCTACACCCCTCATTAAGGAAATCTGATATGGTTCTACGCCTTAAAGATGATGACCCTGTGCCTCCATATCCACTGCCTTGGGAGGATGCTGAAGGAGTTCTTTGTGATTGTGAGCTTGGTTCAAGGAAACCCCTTCATTGTTTTGATTTGTATTGGGCTTCCTCCTCTTCCTTTATGTATTTGGCTCTATCCGCTGCTGACACCGCTGTACAAGTTTTGATTCCTATTTGTTTGTCTCCATCCCATGGCCTTTTCCCGCAGAGGTGTCTTCTAGCACGTGTGTATGAACCTGTGTAATCAATGTTGCAATGGGGGCAATGAAATTTAGTGGTTCCACCCCCTCTCCCTGTTTCAGCCCTGTTAACATATTTCCACAATGGGGTTTGATCTTGTTTAGTTTTTTGAGGGTCATGTTCACCCTCCTCCAGCTCCTCCTCACCGGGGTTTTCATCAATTCGACTTTCTCCAGCTTCTTCATCCCCCTCTTCAGTTTGGCCCCTTCGTTTCCTACTCTCTAGCATCATAATAACCATAAAAGGGACCAAGAAGAGGAAAATGCTAAGAAATATAGCCAAGTCCATGGTGTTTGATGTTTGTAGGGTTTTGAATTTGCAAATTAATTTAATTTATTGGGATTAATTAATTTAATTTAAATTCATGATTTTTAAACTAAATTAAATTAACTAAATTACTACCTAACTAAATTAAACTAACTAAACTAACTAAATTACTAAGTTACTTACCTCTGTAGGCTTGCTCCTCGCTCCTCAGCGCTTGCTCCTTGCTTCTTTACTCTTGCTCTCCAACAAACTCAACTCAATGAAGTGATAATGAAGTTTTTTTAGGCCCATTGGGCTTTTAAAACAATTTTTTTTTTTTTTGAGGTTCGTGGAATTTTTTTTTCCGCTGGATCGCTCCCGGCGCCGCCCGAAACGCTCTAGGAGTGATTTTTTAATGCCCGGGAGCGATCGGGAGCGATCGCTCCCGGGCTTAAAATTTCGCTTCGGGAGCGACGGAGCGACCGCTCCCTACAGTGCTCCCGAAAATGGTAGGGAGCGCAAATTTTTTTCAGGAGCGCGCTCCGGAGCCGCTCCCGCCCGGAGCACGATTCGGGAGCGGGTTCGGGGGGGGGGGCGCTCCCTCGCAACTATGCCCTCACCCTTCGTTCCCGTCTCATCACGACCTTGTCGCATCTTCAAAGCATAATATTATACGCAATGATTGTGATAGGGAGTTCTTGGGAATGAATTTCTTTCTATTATTGTGTGCTTAAAAGGAAAGCCTACGCAATGATTGTGATAGGGAGTTCTTGGGAATGAATTTCTTTCTATTATTGTGTGCTTAAAAGGAAAGCCCCGCACTTCTAGATCGATTTATCCCCCTTCTCATAAGACTTTCTTTTACACCGAATGGGGATCATGCTTTCCCACCTCCCATACACTTCAGCCTCCATATGATTATGTCTGCATTCGCCTTGGGTTTTGTTTCATAAGTAATCATACTGGCAGGCATATGTATAGTGATACGATGATATGTTGGTTGCACAGGCTTTATGATTACACCTAGTCTTGACATTGTATTATATGCATGTTAGGGTAGGATGCATCACATGGTGATTTTCTGAATTAGAATTAATGTCATATGATGTTTCTCATGGTAGATTAGTTGCATTTAGTTTAGAACTTGCATATTTTATTACTTGTTGATTTTATGGCTTGACATTAAGCATGGGTGATCATAAGACATTGTGAAAAATGTGTTGCCCCATGGGTTTAGTCATTGATATGTACAGGTATTAGGTTTGTGGTTCTCGTGACCTCTCGCTTGAGTAGCTTCGCCCACTTCTTCGAGAGATCATGTCTTAGTTGGAGCCAGATGTTAACCACTACTTCGTGGGTGGTATCCCTAGGAGAAATTTTTTCTGCAAGATGGTCCTCAGTCAACAGCCAGTAGCCCCTTGCAGCCACCAACTAACTCGTTGTGCCATTTCTCTGCCACTTGAGCTAGCCATGTGGTCCCTCACCCATCTGTCTTGATCGTATGTTTGAAGGTGGGCCTCCCGAACTTAAAGGTATGTCTCGTCATTTGGTAATTGAGTATTGAGCTTACTTATCATGGAAACTTCTGGGCACGAACTAATGGGGGGATCCAACAGAAAGAGTGGGCTAGGTCTATGCTTCTGTCCCCTAGACCTCTTTTGGATGTTACCCTTGGATCTTTGTCTTGTGGGATCTCCTTTACTAACCATTTGGTTTGAGGGTGGTAGTACATGGGAAACCCTGATTTTGGGTGCGTGGTCCCACTCCCTCATCCACATATATCACTCCCCTTCCATTTATTATAACCCCATTCATCATCTTTCCCACCTTGGTCCACATTTCCTCACTGGGTCCGCATAGGGTTACCTTCCCCTTTTCCTTGCCCCCACCTTGGGTCAATCTTGGAACGATTCCCTAGAGGTTGAAGCAATTGCAAATAAAAAGTAAAAGCATAAATGGCCACATTCAATAGGAAAATGTACGACAAGATGCAAAAGATGGTTGGGACAAATATATTTAGCACGTGGGAAAAACCCAATACATGAGCTCTACCCCATATCCATGGCCATCATCCTGCTTCCATACGCCCTAGATGAACCTCTTTTATCATTTAGGAGTCCATGATTGTCCCAACCCCTACTGGGTAATGAATCGCCCTACCTTAAAGGGGGTATACACTACTATATCTTACACCATGCTCTTATCCTTTGAGCCTCGAGCAGTTAATCAAAGAAAAATCATAAAAAGCAAAAGGCATATAAAGAAGGGTGGAAAAATCAAAGTCAAGACACCTGATGTACCACGAATTCTCCCTCCTATACATTATATACCCAGGTGTGGGCTTCCCTTTTTCTAGCTACTCTTGTACCCCGATATGTGGCCCAAGATTGCCTCTCTGCATTCCCTATTCCATTCACCTCTTTGTCACATGCCACCACCATTTGAAGGGTGTACCTTGGACATACTATCCCCTTTAAAGGTAGAAACCACCTAATAAGGTACTTGGTTAACCCCCTTTGAAGTTTGGAGACATTAGAACATGCCAAAGTCCATTATGGAAGGGCGTGCCGTTATGAAGTGTCCAGTTGTTGTCCATGGTTTGTAAGCTCTTTTACCTGATTACTTTAATGACTTCTTGTGCTCGAAGGCTAGGGGACGCATTGGATCTTATGCAGGATTGCAGATGGTTTCCATTCTGAGTTTGGTCTCCCTATACAGGGTCCTAACTCTCAGCATTGGCACATGTAGGGTGTGCGTAAAGATCCATGGGCCTCCATAGCATTTGAAAACACTCCATGGATCCACATAGATGGTCAGAGATTGCTCGAGCTTCACCTATTGCACGAGGAAGATGCATTTGGTTTATCATGCCTAGCCGACCCTGCAGTTGTACCATGGACTTGGAAAATGATCTAAGACTTGTATGGTTATGTTGCATCACTTATATCATCATTTGTGTAAAGACTAACATAATTTAAATCATTAAATTCTATAGAATTGACAATTACAATAGCCATTAATTTCTACAGAATTTACACTATTTTAGTCAATTACAGTCTATGCATAATTCACCAATTTAATTCACCTTTTCATACCTGGTTCCTTGGCTTGATGTCAATTCCTAGCTGATGTAGCTCCAATTACTTATGATACCAAATGACTAAATCCTCCCAGCCAAGCTGAGCACAACCTTGGTACTCAGCTCCAAAATACTTCTTAATTAGAGTATTTTAGTCCTCCTTGCCTGAAAGCCTCAAGAATAATTGCTTAGTCCTGAAATTTCGATTTAGATACCCAACTCAGAATTCAATCTCCCTTATTCTTTTACTTCCCAGCAAATCTCCCCTTCTACCTCAACATGCTTGGGATAAATACTCCTCTTAGGCGGTCACCGCCTTCTTCCACCGCCTTCATTTAGATTTTATTTGATTTTATTTGACAGGAAGGCTTTCATATTTAATGGGAGATGGGGTGTGTTTTTAGTTTTATATGATTGACATAGTTAAATTTAAACGATTTTGACTTTTATAAAGTTTAATTTATAATAATAAATCAATTATATATATATATATATATATATATATATATATATATATTAAGTAAGTGTCGAATGTCTTTTCTTAATAATTTAGTATTTAGTCAGTCCCTTTCCATTTAATTAAATATTTTTCCTACTAAGTATACTAGTGCGAGACATGCGATGTGTGCATATGTAGCTATCATATGCATACATTGTATGCATGCTAATACTCTTTTGCTTATAGATTAAAATGGGTCATTACAATCTGAGCCCTGACAGATGGTCCGCAAGCATCCTCGATCTACTTGGAGACCCATGAGGTTATTTGGGTGCCTTCACACCCACTGGGAGCACCACAGGTTTATTGTTTGGAGAACAAGCGGCCACCCCTTTTCCATCACTTTTGAGAGTCCTATTCATCAATATGGCACTTATGGACTTCAAAAGGCCTTTTGGAGGGCCCAATGACATGAATTATTTATCATTTGGCACCTTGAGAGGCTTATTATTTTGTTTTTGAGCTGGTTTGGGGGGCTTGTCACCAAACATTAGTTATTTTGCACTTTATTTCATTTTAGGATCCAATGTAGGCCTAAACCTAGGTTCCTGACTTACCAAACTCCAATTCCTCTGCAAATTTCAGACGACTCACTAGTTTCTGTGCTGCCTCTGCGTCAATCCCTCTAGCTCACTGCTGCCACTATTGGATTACTTTCTGCCTCTCTCTGCTGATGATTCTCCAGCTGAGAAAATCACTCTCTCCGGAAGCTATCCCTGCCCCTCTGCTGCAAGAAATCTCCTCAATCGAATTTTCCTCCTGAGAACTTCTCACTTAAGAAAATCAATTTCTTGATCTCTCTTGGTGTGTTTTCCAAATGACCCTAAAGCTCCCTTAAATAATCTTCTCGTTGACATTCAATGACCCAGATTAAAGTGTAATCAGTGGCTAATATCACTTTAGCTTGATCCTCGTCTTCTTCTAGAAGTTACACCCACAATTAGATTAATACCCATTAATATTTTTAATTTTCTAAGTGCTGAAATTTCTAAGTTTAACCCATTTGAAATTTTCCTGCACTATCTAGTTTATTTCACCTAGTTTAATTACTGAACAAGTTATTTAACCGTATAAATATTGAAATAAACACAATGCAGTCTCAACCATCTACAGATCATCAATTGAAAGAAATAGACAAATACACAAGGGACACCATTATCTTTGGACAATTGTCCCTGGAAAAACCCAACTTGGGAAAATCAGTGGAGAAATTCTGAGGGTTTTATTATTAAGCAACTTTTCTTGAGTACAACTGGGTGCCAAACTAGCTCACCCGACTGAGAAATCTATCTGGTAATAATACCTCTCTTTGGAAGCAGATATTTGGCGATTTTGCTCCACGAAAACTCTCCAACGCTTCTCTGAGGCACTGCGTCAGCCCTCCTGGCCTCTGTGTCAACCCTCTGATGCTCTGCGTAGGCTCTGGCCTTTTGCGTCACTTTTTTAGCCTCTGTGTCACTCACGCAGGCCCTCTGACCCTCTGCATAGCCACTCTAGCCCTCTGCATAGCTTTTGCTGGCTCTGCGTCTGCCTCTCTGTCTCTGTGCTGGTCTTCTGGCACTATCTCTGCCTCTCTGCTATGCACTCATTGCAACTCTGGTCACTGGTTCGATTGCTCTTAGCAAACCCCGCTCTTGAGAATCGAACTGACTAATCAATTTGGTTTATCTCCAACTGACCCTCAAGCCTTCTCCTATACTTTTTTTTGTTGAGTCTTCAACGACCGAGTTTACATCTCTAATCAATGACTAAGATTATATTTGGCTTGATCCATGTCATTTAGAACCTTCTCACCCAGTTTTATACTAATACCCATTAATATTTTTATTTTCCCAAGTTTAGACTTAGGAACGCATTAAAAATATTAATTATTTTAATATATCTCTCTCTGAGTAGAATTTCCCCAAACCATTTATGGGTCTTGCAGATCTTATGTGCTTTAGCCTCTCCACCAATTTTCATGGCTAGAGCACATCTGATGCTACCCCAAATCAAGACTCCATCTTAGCGAGGAATGTGCTCTAATAATGTTCTACCACTGAACATCACCCTGATCATCTGGCACCAGTACGTTTGTTGATGTTTGGCCTTGCTGCCCAACATCCTCTACACTGTTGCCCATGGCTCTACCATTGCCACTGCTACATCTGTACAACAACTCCTCTGCATCTGTGTTGCCGCTGGTCCTTCTTCCCAACACTCCATCTACACTACAGCCCTCTCTCCTCATGTTGCATCATGCTGCCCATAGCACTACCACTGCTATCGCTGCACTGCAACTTAGTTACTGAGACGATGGTAACTGACCTACCCAACTACTGACATCCTTGTTAGGCTAGAAGCCCTCCTGATGTTGAAGCTCTCCTTGCTACTATCCTGTGATCCCTCTACTACCTCTACACTACTGCAACAAATCTGTGCCTCTTGCACTACTGCAACCCTCTCTGTGCTACTAGGGACTATTGCACTCTAGCACTCTTCTGCCGCTCCATCCGCATCTTGCTTCTACTGACATCCTTCATCCTGCTACTATCACTCAGGGCTCCCATAGCCGGATATGATCCAAGAGTTTGGGTACCTCAAGGATCTTACCCCTACATCTTCTGTAGTCCTCTTGACTACAACACGATGTCTCCCCTCCTCTTCTCTAGAGGTACATGAGCACTCATGGCACAATCATCATCATCTTCTACCTCCTTCTTCACCTTAGCTGGCGCTGCCTTGGAGTCAAAAACCTCTCCCTTATTCTTCTTCCTGGGACACTGGGTTGCATAGTGGCCCAACTCCCCACAGTTGAAGCACTTAATCTTGGAGATGTCCTTCTTCTTCCTCTTCCCTTGTTGTCCTGCAGATGCCAGAGCCATATCCTCTTCCTCCTCTTTCTTGATTCGACCTCCTTTGTTGCTACTTCCCGCCTTGGTCAGTTGTTTGATCTCTTCTTGGATAAGAGCTGCCCATAATTCTTCCCAATCTGGAAGATTCACTCTGCACAAAATGCTTTGGACGAATGTCTCCCACTCCTCGGAGACTGCATTCAAGGCGGTTCTCACAATTAACTCCTCATTCAGCGTGGCCCCTATGGAAGTCAGTTGGTCTCGAATCTCTTGCAACCTGTTGAGGAAGTGATCTATCTGCTCCCCCTTCTGCATCTGATATGATTGCAGCTGATTCTCCAATAGCATCTTCCTCTGCACAGAAGTGCCCTAATACAATGTTGTCAAGGTGTCCCTCGTCTAGGTGTCCCAAACTCTCCTTTGCCGTATTTTTCTTAGCAATATGCTGAACTGCATGATCCTTGACCCCATCAAGGATTATGCACTTTGCCTTGGCCATCGCATCCTCATACTTTTCGTTATCAATTGGGTCGACTGGGATAGCCACGAAGGCCTTGATGCGATGTCTATCCAGAACAGACAGGATCTTGGCCTTCTAGATGACAAAGTTGGACACCTCATCCAGCCTGTCCCGATCACTCAGTCTGTTCATGGCCATCTCTGCTCTTCTTTTTGACTCCTTTGAGTCTCTACTTCTTTCCTGGAAGTTCTCTTCTAAACTCCCTCTAAGTCTCAATTTACCTTCTGGAAATCCTTTTGCCAACAGTCGAGTCGTATCTCTTCGATCCCCTTTGCTCCTGCAACACCGATCTAGATTTCTTGGCTAGAAATCCTCCTAGGTAGCAACTCCCTCTACCTTGGTTTTGTCCCGTTAGGTACTGTTCTGTCTCGACAGCAACAACACCCCACCATCTTCACACTCCACAATCTGCCCATAGCTTCCTATGTCCCAGCAACTAAAGAAATTGAGCCTCTTGGCTTTGTGCAATCTCGGCAAGGCTGAATCACTCTTCTGGCCAATTGCATCACTCCTACTTGGTTGAGTAGGATGATGTGGCTCCTCGTGAGCCTCTTTTGCCTTCCTTTGCATTTGCGCTGACCTCTCTCTAGCTCGAAATGATGACGCAGGCCCTTCTGCATCACTCCTCTGCTGCTTTCTGCTTAGGAACAACTTCTGTCTCTTGAGACAATTGTTTCTGTTGCAAACTCCCTGATTCAGCTGGTGCCTTCAGCTCTCCTGTGATCTGCAATCCTCTGATACCATGTTGAAATTTCTAAGTCTAACCCGTTAGAAATTTTCCTGCAATATCTGGTGTATTTCACCTACTTGTTTAGTTACTGAACAAGTTATTTAACCATATAAATACTGAAATAAGCACAATGAAGTCTCAACCATCTACAGATCATCAACTGAAAGAAATAGACAAACACATAAGGGACACCGTTAGTTTTGGACAATTGTCCCTGGAAAAACCCAACTTGGGAAAACCGGTGCAACAGTTTTGAGGGTTTTATTATTAAGCAACTTTTCTTGAGTACAACTAGGTTCCAAACTAGCTCACTTGATAGAGAAATCTATTTGGCAATAATACCTCTCTTCAGAAGCAGACATTCGGCAAGTTTGCTCCTCGAAAACTCTCCAATGCCTCTCTAAGGCACTGCGTCAACCCTCCTAGCCTCTGTATCAGCCCTTTGATGATCTGCACAAGCTCTTTGGCCCTCTGCGTCAATTCTGCAGTCTCTGCGTCACTCACGCAGGCCCTTTGACCCTATGCACAGTCACTCTGGCCCTCTGCGTAGCTTCTGTTGGCTTTGCGTCTACGTCTCTGTCTCTGCGCTAGTCTTCCATCACTATCTCTGCCTCTCTGCTATGCACTCACTACCCCTCGCTACAACTCTAATCACTGGTTCGATTTCTCTTAGCAAACCCCGCTCTAGAAAATCAAACTGATTGATCAATCTGGTGTATCTCCAATTGGCTCTCATGCCTCCTCTTACACTTTTTTGTTGAGTCTTCAACGGCCGAGATTACATCTCTAATCAACGGCTCAGTTTTATATTAATACCCATTAATATTTTTATTTTCCTAAGTTTAGACTTAGGAACACATTAAAAATATTAATTATTTTAATATCTCTCTCTGGGTAGAATTTTCCCAAACCATTTCTAGGTCTTGGAGATCTCATGTGCTTTAGCCTCTCCACCAATTTTCATCGCTAGAGCACATCCGATGGTACCCCAAATCAACACTAAGTTTAGAGTTAGGGTCCCATTAAAAAATATTATTTTAATAAAATTGTCTCTGCGTTGAATTTCCCAAAACGCTTTTTGGGTTCTTTGGAATACATGTGCCCAAGCATCCTTCCAAAATTTGAGGCATACAACATATCTGATGCTACCCCAAATCAACACTCCCTCTTAGTGAGGAATGTGCTCTAGCAATATACTATTGCTGCATACTGCTCTGACTCTAAAGCATCGTCCTCTGCATTGCTGATGCCTGACATGCTGTCCACCAACTATTGCGTTGTTGCTACTGAACTGCTTCCTTTGACATTGCCATTGCCAATGCTACATCTGTGTTACAGCTCCTTCTCAAATGTGGCATCAGCTA
The DNA here is from genome assembly GCA_000404065.3 of Pinus taeda. Taxonomy (NCBI): domain Eukaryota; kingdom Viridiplantae; phylum Streptophyta; class Pinopsida; order Pinales; family Pinaceae; genus Pinus; species Pinus taeda. Next base: position 216,821 of record APFE030072405.1, read on the forward strand.
TGTTGCTAGCATTGCCACTGTTAACACCGCGTCCGTACTGCAACTCAGTCGTTGAGAGAAGCAACTGAAAACACCCAAAATTGGACAAGTATCCAGTGAATACACCTTGGTGTTGAAAGCTTGACTACTGCTAGTCCCACGCTGTCTTCTGAAGCCACTACGCTACTGAAGCTCTTCATTGTGCCTCCACGCACTGCTATCTCTCTGCTCTACGCTGCTCAAGTTCTGGCACTGCTAATTACTGCATTTGTGGCTCCAACGCTCCATGGCACTAGCTAGAAGCTCCTCCATCCCCCTACTACTTATCTTGGGCTCCCGTAGCAAGATGATGATCCAAGAGGTGAGCTCCTCAAGGATCCTGCCCATCTGTAGCTCTTTCGAACTACAACTCTAAATCAGCCCACCTCCCTCTTGGAGGTATCTCGGCTGTCATGGCGAACTCCTCTTCGATCTTTGTGGGCGTAGCCTCCAGATTGTGTTTCTCATCCTTGTCCTTCTTGAGAGGACACTGTGTAGCGTAGTGACCCATCTCACCACACCTGAAACACTTAATCTTCGAGACATCCTTCTTACGTCTCCACTGCTCTTGCTGTCCCTTCGATGCAAGGGATGAATTATCCTCCTCCTCCTTGGGCTTCGACCCACTACTGCTGTTGCTTCCCTTAAGTTTGACCTTGACTAAGTCTCTCCTCAGCTCCTCTTGTTTTCGAGCTGCCCACATCTCATCCCAATTCGGCAACGTTACTCTGCCCAGGATACTCTAGACAAAGACTTGCCACTCATCTAAGACAGAATTGAGGGCCAGTCTAACCAACTCTGAACCTTGAGGTGTATGCTCCACAATAGACAACTCATCACGGGTTTCCTTCAGCTTCGTGAGAAATGGATCCACATGCTCTCCCTTATGCATTTGAGCATATCGCAGCTTCTGCTCTAAGTACATCTTCCGCTGCTCGGAAGATCCATGACATATTGTGGCCAAGGTATTCCGCATCTCCTTAGCAATCGCTTTGCTAGAAACGTGGCACACTATGTGATGCTTGACTCCATCCAGGATCATGCTCTGGGCCTAAGCCATCTTAGCCTTGTACCTCTTTAGCATTTCTGCGTCCGTAGGTTCAACCACCACACTGTTGACGTATGCCTTGAGGGCATGCTCATCTAGAAGGAAAGACATTCTATCCTTCTAGATGATGTAGTTGGATGACGTGTCTAACTTGTCCTATTCCCTCAAGCCATATCCTTCGAAAATTGTCGAACAACCCCCTCTTTCTCCCTACTCCGTAGCTTCTAGGCTGGCTTACATACTCCCTGATTGAGTTGGTAAGTTTGCTGCTCCTCTGCTGCCCAGCAAATGAGAAACATTGATTTCCTCGGCAAGAAACCACTAAGTATTCCCTCACTATCTGATATGCTTCCTTCTTTTGAAGACTTTTCTGCTTGACACTCGGCTTGCAGAAAACTGCGTCCCTCTAGCTCTGTACTGAGGCTCTATGTGGCTCCCTCTGCCTCAACAAATTCTAGATCTGGCAGTATTACCTCTTTGTTGACTCACTTAGAGAGAGACAACCTCAAAAATATAGCCCTCCTAGCTAGAACTGCGCAATCCCTAAGGGGATTCGAATTGTTTCTTGCTCCAACAAGTTGGCCCTTGCTTCAGTGCTAGATTTGCTCTTCCTGTTTCACATCAACATCTCTGATACCATGTGAAAATTCCTAGATCTAACAATCTTTGGAATCCTACTACAACCAACTGAATCTACTTCACCTAGATTGTAAATTACATTACAAACTTATTTGAGATTTCTTCTTCAAATATTGAAGTAAATTACTGAAGCAACCTAGACCAAATTAGATATGATTATGAAACATAGAAACTGAGCAAGGAAATACAAACATATAGGACATCGTTATTTTTGGACAAATGCCCCCAGAAGAACCCAATGCGGGAAAACCGGTGCAACAACTCTGAGGGTTCATTATTATTAGGCAATAGCAAATTCTAAATACCTCATAGGGTTATTCAGTTATAGAGAGAAACACTGGCAAAAATAATTGTGAGGTTAACTCACACTATCACTGGAAATCTTGGTTGATCTAGCCCAGACTGATTACCACCTCGACTTTTCTGGCTTCCTTTGCGTTGCGTCTGCGTTAGCCCAATGTCAAGCTCTCTAGGGACTGCATCACTCCTTTGGCTCGTCAATTTGCTGCCCAAGAGATTCGATTTCTGCCTCTCGATCTCACACCCCGACTCTTGGCTTCTGAAACTCGAATTCCTCTGCAAATTTCAGACTCCTCACTGGTTTTTGCGTTGCCTCTGCATCAGTTCCTCTGGCTCAACACTGCCATTGTTGGATTACTGTCTGCCTCTCTTTGTTGATGATTCTCTGGTTGAGAAAATCACTCTCTTTGGAAGCTATCCCCGCCCCTCTGTTGCAAGGAATCTCATGAATCGAATTTTCCTCCTGACAACTTCTCACTTCAGAAAATCGATTTCTTGATCTCTCTTGGTGTGTTTTCCAAATGACCCTCAAGCTCCCTTAAACAATCTTCTCGTTGACATTCAATGGCCCAGATTAAAAGCGAATCAATGGCTAATATCATTTTAGCTTGATCCTCGTCTTGTTCTAAAAGTTACACCCACAATTAGATTAATACCCATTAATTTTTAATTTCCTAAGTTTAGACTTAGGGTCCCATTAAAAAATATTAATTATTTTAATAAAATTGTCTCTGGGTGGAATTTTCCAAAACTCTTTCTGGGTTCTTTGGAATACATGTGCCTAAGCCTCCCTACAAAATTTGAGGCCTAGAGCATATCAAATGCTACCCCAAATCAACATCATAGTGCTCCATATTGAGAACTGGAACTCTTGTTACAGTTTCTCTGAGCATTTTGATTGCTCCATGGTGTAAATGTCCCATCCTCTTGTGCCACAATTCGTTCAACTCCTTTCCACTACTACTGTCATTGCCTATTATTGCCATTGGAGAATTGAGCTGCAACCTGTATAACTTGTTGTTTCGAGCTCCAATTTGTTTCACTTTCTTCCGACTTGTGTGCTTGACATAGAATTTCTTCCCTACGAAGTGCACATCATACCCCTTGTCCTGCAACTAGGACACTGGAATTATGTTCATACCCAATCTAGGCACATGTAATACATTAGCAGTGCTTGTGCCAGCTCTTGACTCCCTCTGAAACTCTATGGTGCCTCTACCTACAAGAGTTCATTTAGTTTTGTAGCCCATAGTGATTTGGCAGTCCATCTTCTCTTCTTGATAGCTAGAGAAATATTCTCTAACCCCTGTCATATGAGCTAAAGCTCCACTATCTGTATACCAGACACCACGTGACGTTGATCCCGATATGCAAGCAAATTCATCCTCCAACCTAGAAGATAAATCTGAATTATCCTAACTGTTAATTCTGTCCATAATTTTATGTGTTATTTCTCTTTCCTCTCGACGTTGAATCTACTCAGCAAATTGATGCAAAAATTACTGCGTCCAACTAGAGATCTGCTCTGCGAAAAAAACATGGGGTTGCTCCCTCTGCCTCTGGACTTTCTTGATCTAGAGAAATCAAGTTTTTTTGCCGCTCTCTCAGAAAAGTTGATTTTCCTCAAGAATTATGACTTCTTGGCCAAGAGACTACATTGCCCTCTAGGGATTCGAATTGCTTCTCATGTTGAGCAGTGAACCTCTTCCTTTCTCTACCACTAAGATGTCCAATTGATCATATTTTCTTTGATATCATGTGAAAATTCCATCTATTGCAATAACTAAAAAATATTCTTCTAACTGTCAAATAGATTATGCAGTTTATTTGCTACGACAAATATCGAATAAGTTTACTACTGCAATTTTCACTATAAATTACTTGCAGAAAATAAAATGCTGGAAATAGAGAAATTCTAGCACACACATAGAAAGCATTAACACAGTTATTTTTGGACAATTGTCCTCGGGAAAATCCCAACGTGGGAAAACCGGTGTAGTAGATGAGAGTTTTTTTATTAATTTTCAGCAGCAAATTTGAGTACAAGATTCTGGCAATTGAGACAAAAAAAATATACTTGGAGAAATTCTATAAGAAATTTCTCACTCTCCACACAGCAACTTCTTGACCAAGAGATGGACCCTCTTCTCATACGCTAGTGCCTCTGTGTCACTCTGCGATGTGACTATTTAGTGCTATTGTGGAGTACGCTCTCCCTCACGCTGCCTCTTCCTTAATTGGAAATCTTCCTTCCAAAATTTTGATGCTACCCTTTCACTTACCTACTACTCACCCTCTGGCTCTATCTCCTCTGCTGAATCACAACCACTGAGAGACTCAATCTGTCGGGGCAATTGAGTTACTGCACAAGTGTGTTCTCCATCTACCCATCGACTTCTTCTTATAATCTTTTGTTGGAGCCCCAACGGCCAAGATTAAAACATAATCGATGGCCCAGATTATTTCCTTATCGATCCGTGTGAGTTTCTAGCACATTCACACCATGACTTATTTAATTATGATTAATTAATCATATTTCCTAAGCTTAGACTTACAAAATATTAAAAACTGACTAATAAATCTAATTAAGTCGTTTCTAGGTGGAATCTCCATAAAAGATTTCTGGATATTGGAGAATACATATATTTTAGCCTCTCCACCAAATCTCGTGGCTAGAACACATCTAATGCTACATAAACTAACAGAAAGTGCCCCTCTAGGACCCACTGCTAGTTTGAGCGGTAACACACACCAAAATATTAAGACCAAAATGTCCAAAACAGTAAATTGAACTAGTCGCTAAACACCACTCTATAGAAGAAGTGTTTAGCAATTGTGAAAGCACTCATGTTGGCAAATGTTGTAGTTGTGGAATAGCACTGCCATACATGTTCCACCACTCCTTGACAAAACGATGTTCCACCATCACTTATATTGGTGTCCTCATCACTAGTATCACCTTCATTCTTCTCCTCTTGTCGAGCATTTGTCTCTACCTCGATTCTCTAGGGACATCAATCAACACCGCCCATTTTTATCATATTGCCTAATCCAAGCCTTAAAATATGGTAGAAAAAGCTTAAATGTCTGATCAATGATTTTGGTTTGAGTGAAGTGTACATTTTTGCTAAGGCCATGAAAAAGGAGTTCAACAATCAACACCACCAGCACTATGGTACGTATATGGCTTGGTGCTTTTGATTAAAAGCCAATCACATACCCTCATACATGATAGAATCTAATGAAATGTCGCATTTCTGTTGATCTTGAAATCCTGAAAACTGTTAAATCTATTGGATTGTGAGTGGGAATTCAAATTTTACAATCTCCAGATGAAATCCAATGAAGTTGGAACCACTCTCAAACATCCTAAGTCAATTAATGGTAATGTTAATAATTTAACATTACAATTAGGGAGCATCTATGAAGCATCTAGGGAGCATCCATCCGGGGAGCACCTAGGGAGCATCCAGGAAGCGTGACAGGAGCACATATTATTAGCACATGGGAAAGTGGTTCAGCATAGGGTGGTTTTAAATATGTAGGATCCATGCAAATTGAGCTCAAAGCGTGGTTCTGTTTTGTGGAAACATGGTTCCAAGGATGCTCTGGTCATGGTTCCACATGATATGTGGTTCCATGGTTTGGTGCGTGTGTGTGTGCGGGGGGGAGGGGAGTGAGGGACAGTTCCTGCAACACTGTACATGAGAGAACTAAATTGATTCTATATCTTTGACAGCCTCATTACAGCAATTTCTGAGAGCCTCCAAGTTCCAACTCCCAAAAAGGGTCCTTGAAACACCAATTAATCAGATCTATCATCAACTTTGAGTAACTTTCTATTATCAGCTTGTTTGCTTTGAGACTTAATGCCTCAACTATGCCATCCATGAGCTTAAGGCCAACAAGTCCAACTCATTTTGGCCTTGCAGCTTTATGCTAGGGCCAACAACTGCCATTTACTTTCTTGTTTTCTCCCATTCCATACAAATTACCGGATAATTTAATAAAATCGATTTTTGTTACATGAGAAGCACTAAAAATGACTTGCTGCTGCGTTCTGAAAAAAATCTCAGTTCTGCCACATAGAAATCCCTCCAATTGTTTGGCCACCCAAGGACAGCTGATAGCAGCATCTACAAAGTCTAAAAATGTTGCTAAATTAAATAAAAATAAAAATGTATTTTAGTATTCATCACACGTTTGATTGTTTTCACTTTATGCCATTCCATATTGAATCATACGATTTTTGATATTTTTTTAAATTTTATCTTCACAGTCAACTTTATTTGGATAGATAAATGGAGGGTGGATCTCTTTCACCTAATATAGCATAAGACCAAAATACTCTCGAAATGGCAAGTACTCAAATAGGGGTAGTACAGGTGCAAACAATTTGCTACCATATCTCTAAAAATGAACCTTCATGCTTTAATTTTAAAAGCACAAATAGAAATGTATAGATAATACTAAAAATACAGAAACAATGAACATTATTATGAATTATAAGAATAGAGTGGAGCCTCTTTATAAGATTTGGCATATCCAAACATTTTATTAAGTGAAGGGACTAAGCCTGATAAAGCCTGATACTTTTCTGAAATGATTGATACATAGAATATCAAAGTATATGAAAACTTGCCTATACCTATTTGTCAGTGTTTTTGACCTCTTATTAATGCATTTTCATTAATAGGTATAATCATTATTCTATTTTCCAACAATAAGCAATGCTACCTTTAAAATTATGCAGTTCATTATGGATTGTGTACCATTGAATCCCTTGACACAAGTTGAAATTTTATTTGTGCTTGAAAATACGGGATTTACTAAAAAGAGGGTTGCTGGGCCTTCCACAAATGTTTAATTATAGAAGAGGCTACAAGAATCTCTAGGTTTGCTATTTCCTTTTGACAAACTTGATGTTTGTTTGCTCTTAATTACACTGTGTTTGACCACCAGTGCTGGCTTATATCAAGGAAGCTTGATTTTGTATTTATCTTCTCGTGATACATTTGCAGAGTTAGTTACAGGTTAAACTTTTCATTTAAGAAAATTATGGCGTAACAGAAATTTTCTTGAACATTTCCATTTAGCTCTAGCCTTCATATAAAACAGTAGGGTGCATTCTTGCAACCATAGTATCTTTCTAATAAAAGTGTTTTCTGTCTATTTAGCAGATATAAAATGGGTGATATTTTGCATAAAGAGGATAAATCTATTGTTATGCATGCCCTACTATACCATCCTCGAAGTAAAGAGAAGACTGGGGTTGGTATTGAAGAAATCAAGGTAAGCTAAATAAGATATTTGCTTTGAATTGTGACTTTTTTTGTGGATGATTTTTCTTTTCTAGTAGCTTGATCGGTTTTGTATTTATGATGTATAGAGATGCTAAATAAAGTCTTTTTTTAGCATGAAACCAGAATTTATTCTCACTGAAGATCGACAATATTTGAAATCTAGTTCTTTTCATTGGTAACTACAGTTTTATGATATTCATATTCTAAATACATATTTGTCTTCTAAGTGAAACCTTATACAGAAAGCTACAGTATGCATTGCAACTATTTCCATTTATTAGAGCTGATGGTGTTTGAGAAAGAATAGACCATGATTCTAGAAGAGCTTAATTTTAATACATCTATAAGATCAAGATATGTCATAAAGCTTTTGATATTTATTATTATTTTTTCTGGTCATTTTTCAAGATTGTGCCCCACTTAATGAGTTGTTATATGAGTCATTCTCTATTCTTATTCCTGGTCCTATTCGCCTATTTTTGTAATTCATGGACATTAATATAATTCCATTTCGTTTCTTTTCGTCAAACAGGTTCCAATGATACTTAACAAATTTTAATATGACCACACTTCAAAGACCTAGGCAGACTGCATATATAAAGTGTTTGACCATGCTCGATGTTTTATTAATCATTGACTCCATTTCCTCCTCTGGTCGGAGATTAGATTTCTCAAGGTAATAACTTTGCAGTGCAGAAGGGAAAATTACAACAAGAAGAAGTTGCACAATCTGTGAATCTGCTGATAGGGAACAACAGGAGCTGCATCTGCAGAAAAGTATTATGAAACCAACAAACCTTCCAAAAAAATATTACAGAAGCGTTAATACTGCAATAATGCATTGCCCAACCCAAGGATTTGCAAAGAGTCATAGTGGAAGTGACAAGCCTGGAGAAAACGTTACAACAAAATCTAGCACCTATAATGTGGAAAACCCCAAGCACCAAAATGCTAGCTTTGTGTCCTACTGTCACCTCAGCAGCTTTTTCCCACAGTTAATGTAATGAACAAAGTTCATATACGCACGTCAAATTATCCAAGATATTTGGAATACAATAAAAGAATCCATTTTAGGAATAAAGAATATATTGTATAAATGTATGAATGAAGAATATGGCTGGTTACAAATGAGGGCCCTGATTATATACTAGGCAAGGTGACCCTTCACAAATAGTCATGTCCTTTGGGACATGTCCCTTCAATAACTAATTATTATTTAATTAATCATTATTATGATTAATATTATTTTTATATATTATATTCATAACATTGTCGTCCCCTCTAAAAAAGATTTGTCCTCAAAGCTTATTGCTGAAAATATGTGTCATCTATTTCTTTGTCTTGTATTCTATCTGCATCTTTTGGAATTCTTTGAGTTGCCATCTTTGATGATACAAGATTATAAGATCCTCTAAGTGATAAAAAAGGTTGTCGAATTGAGAAGGGATTTGACTATCCTAAATCAATCTTTTGAGGACTCTTGTGGTTACTGGATACTTTAGATGATTTTTTATTACAAGACTGAATTGTGCTAGCATCAATGGTCTTCAGAACATATGTCCATTGTTTCTTTTCTATATGATGTAGACACATTGACTTATTAAGGTTTATGCTTTTATGATGAGGATGTCCTTAGAGTTTTAGGTTCGCCAAAAGCCAATTTCGGGCTTCTGAAGTGGTCTTCTACTTGCTATCTTGGTGCAATCTTTAGAATTACAAAAGTTACAGGTCTGAACAAGTAGTTTATTTTCTTCATACAGTCATATAGAACAGGTGTAACATGTCCAATTCATCTTCAATTGTGGTAAGAAGTTCTTATACTCAATTTATGGCACTTTCAAGCTTATTTCCTTGACATGTTGAGTATTTTCCTCTGCAATAAAAGTCTGTTGTTATATCACTAATTAGATCAAATTTTTGTTATGATATTAACGCCTACTTGTTACATCTACTTTCACTTAGGCATGGGTCCACTTATTCTTTGGTTGAGTTGTTGTGTGTAGGAATACCGCCTATGGTGTTTTGTAGGAGTTCGCCTAAAGCGAGAGGAATATGATGAGGTGACAATGGGTTTTTTTACTGCTCAAACTAGCAGGGGTCCTAGGAGGGGATCCTCTGGAGCAGCTACTAGGTCAAGGGGAAACAATAGGGCGATAGCCCTCTATCACCTCAACTAAGGCTCCTTTCTCTTTACAGACTTTCACCGACGGAGGAGACCCAGTATGGGGGAATCACAAGAATGAATATGTCAACGAAAGGATGAAGGGTGATTCCCAAGGCCTATTCGCAAGAGAGACTCAATTATATGGCTTTATTGCTTGGAAAGCAAGGTGATAGGCTCTCTAAGAAGGGCTAAGAGGATTCTTGAGCCTAGGGTTTGGCCTTTATGTGATCTCTGTAAAATTAGAGTTGTAAAGTTGCAAGACCACACAGGACCAAGTGGACCCAGAATTAAGTCAAGGATATGGAGTTGATCAACTAAGAAGGGGCTTGACCTAATTATGGAAGAGAAAAGGTTCAAAGGGAAAATTTTCTCTTGAGAATTGAATGCAATGATCCAAATGATGACACTAGCCAAGGGAAACTTAGGGCAAGAAATGGTCTTTGAGCTAGGGCTTGCTATATCTCGGGATCCCACCATTGGAATTGCTTCAAATTTGGAGGGCCTCTAGAGGAAATCCTAACACAGTTATGGACCAAAAATCTAGGTGTTTTGATGGCTACAATGAGATTTATTTGATGTCTTAGGTGACCTATGGTGGCTATGCCTAGAAAGAGAAAGAGGAGGCAAAAAAACGTTTAGGTGACCACCAGTGGATGGATTAGTGCCTTTCCTTTGGGATTGATGGAGTGAAGGTGAACTTGTGATATGGAGAGTCTATACCCAATCAAGGAGGCCTTCAGGCAACTTCACATGGCAATTAGGGCATGAGAGAAGCTACCCAAGGACTTTGCACTTCGATGTGCAATGATTGATGACTTATCAAGATGTATTCAACAAAGGAAATCTCTAGAAATTATCACCCATTCATACATGACACATGCAATGATGCAACGCTTCAAAAGATCAAAATTTCCACAATTTCACATAAAAAAGCAGTGTATTTTAGACCTATATAGAAAAAATCCCAACAACATTCATGTGACAAAGTAAATATCAAGAATGAACATGAAAAATATCACTTACATGTACAAATGAGTATATCCAATCATCAAATTATGCCAATAATGAAACTCCAAGATCAAGAAGATAGAATCCATACATCAAAATTCGTCCTTGGAACCAAATTTGTCCTCCAAAAGGTAATGCGAAATTCTTCAAGTAGCTACTAAACCCAAATCCAAGTGATGATGAGAGAAATGAATCACCTCTCATCTTTTTATACAATTTCTAATGAGTTCAATTTGCCTCATTAGCCTAATTAAGCCCCAAATAATAAAATAATGTGCAACAATAACATCCCTTGGTGACAGGCCCGCCAAGATAGCTCAATAACATAAAATAAGCCTCTCAAGAGGGAAGAATGATCTATATGATGAATCGTTGGGCCATTGAGAAAGCTAAATGAAGTCCAAAATGTGCCATGTTGAGAGAATGGACTCCAAACATAGTGGACAAGGGGTTGTCCCCTTGTTTTCCAAGCAAATCATTGTGGTGCTTCCAAGTGGGTGTGGGGGCACAAGGACATTCTCATGGGTCTCCAAGTGCATCGGAAATGCATGTAAACCATTTGAAGGGCTAGGATGATGACATAAGCCCTCCCCTTGTCTCTTGTAGTGAGACACATCCTCATCCGGACCCTGGAACATCTTCCAAGTGTATGGTGCAAGTGTGGAGCTGACTGGGCATGGTGAACCAGGTGCATCATCGTCATGCAAAAGGTGCAACACAAGCAATCATTGAGCAGTGCCGGGGATCCATGAAGTACTCTCTGCTGTGGTGCAGGCCCATGGCTTTCAATGCTCACCCTACAAGTGCCAATGTGGCCCTTTGGAGGGCTAGGACCCCATCTAGGGAGACTAAGCCCCAAATGGAGACCCACCTGAAATCCTATATAAGATCCAATGCATCCCCTCACCCTCCAATACAACATATCATTAAAATAATCAAGTAAAAGAGCTTACAAGTCATGGAATCAATGGAGCACTTTATGGTAGCATGCCCTTCCATAGTGGGCTTTGGCATGTACAAGTGTCTCCAAGCTCAATAAGGGGAGGTTAATCAAGGACCCTATTAGGTGGTTTCAATCTTTAAAGGGGGTGACATGCCCATGGTACTGTTGATTTGGGGTAGCATCGGATGTGCTCTAGCCATGAAAAGTGGTGGAGAGGCTAAAGCACATATATCTCTAAGACCCAGAAATGGGTTGGGCAGATGCTAACCAGTTTGGGAGATATTAAATTAATTAATATTTTTAATGGAGTTCCTAAGTCTAAACTTAGGTAAAATAAAATATTAATGGGTATTAATATAAAACTAGGTTAGAAGGGTCCAAAAGTCATGGATCAAGCCAAATCTAATCTTCGCTGCTGATTAGAGATTTAACCTCGGCCATTGATGGACCAACGAGAAAAGTATAAGAGGAGGCTTGAGGGTCAGTTGGAGAACACACCAAGAGAGATTAAAAACTCGATTTTATGGGGCAAGGTTTGCTGAGGAAATTGAGTGAGTGATTTGAGTTGCAGCTGAGGGGTAGTGAACACATAGTAGAGAGGCAACATTAGCACTGGGAGGATCAGCCCAGAAGCCAGGAGAGGTTGACGCAGAGTGAGCTAGAGGTAGCCAGGAGCTGCCCAGAGCCAGAGAGGGCCAGCGTGTGAGATGCAGAGGCTAACGCAAAGTCCAGAGAGGCTTACGCTGGGCTAGAGAGGTTGACGCAGAGCCTTGAGGCAGCGCTGGGCCAGAGAGGTTGACGCAGAGCCTTGAGGCAGCGCTAGGAGAATTTCGTGGGACAGACTGGGAGCTGGAGAGTCAGATAGGGTGACACAATCCCTATCAGAGTGACGCAGAGCAGCAGAAGTTGCATTGTTGTTGTGGGATCGTTTATTCGGTGATTTAGTCGGAATATATGTTGCCACTACGTGCTACATCTATACGACAACTCCCTCTGCATCCATGTTGCTGCCCATGGCTCTGCCACTACCACTGCTGTGTCTGCACTGCATCCCGTCTCATCATGCTGCATCGTGTTGCCCATAGCACCACCACTGCTAACTGCTACGCTGCAACTCAGTTACTGAGAAGTAAGTAACTAATCTCCCAGCTCTAGCACCTCTATCAGGCTAGAGACTCCCAATGCTGAAGCTCCCTCTGTCGCTGACAAGTGCTCCCTCTCTGATCTCTGCGTTGTTGCAACAACTCCCTGAATCTATCACCGTTGCACACCTCTCTATGCCATCCTGCACTGGTGCAACACTCCTGTGCCTCTCGCACTGTTGTAGCCTACTAACCTCGCGCTGTCCTTGGAATCCTGCACTGTAGCTCTCTCTGCCGCTCCATCCTCATCCGTTTCTACCGACATCTGCCAGTCCTGCTACTCCTCTTCAAGGCTCCGGTAGCCAGGTATAATCTAAGAGGTTGGGTACCTAGATGATTCAGCCCCTCATCTTTTGTAGTCCTTTTGACTACAGCTCGATGTCTCCCCACTTTCGCTCAAGTGGTGTGTGTGCATTCATGGCATTATCATCGTCTGTCTCCACTTCCTTCTCTGCCCTTGCTGACACTGCCTTGGTCTCGAAAGCCTCTCCCTTGCTCTTCTTCCTCGGACATTGAGTCACATAATGACCCAGCTCCCCATAGCGGAAGCATTTGTCCTTAGAGAGGTCCTTTTTCTTTCGCTTTTCTTGCTTACCCTCAGATGCTAGGGAAACATCCACCTCCTCCTCCTTCTTGATTCTAATCCCCTTGCTATTGCTTCTCGTCTTGGTCACCCTCCTGATGTCTTCTTGGCGAAGAGCCGCCCACATTTCCTCCCAATCTGAAAGGGTCGCCCTGCCCAGTATGCTCTGGACAAACACCTCCCAGTCTTCTGAGACTGCATTCAGGGCTATTCTCGCCATCAACTCTGGATCTGGTGTGGCCCCTACAGAAGTCAGCTAATCTTGGATCTCTTTCAATCGACTGAGGAAGGTGTCGATTTGTTTTCCCTTCTGCATCTAGTATGACCGTAGCTGATTTTCTAGGAGCATCTTCCTCTGCACGGAAGTATGCTAATACAACTTGGTCAGGGCCTCCCACATCTCTTGTGCCGCATTCTTCTCGGCAATATGTGGTGCTATATGATCCTTGACCCCGTCAAGAATGATACTCTTGGCCCTCGCCATTACTTCCTCATACCTATCATTGTCAGCTGGGTCAACTGGGACCGCTATCATCTTCAAGGCGAAGTGCTTGACATGATTTCTATCAAGTACAGATAAGATTCTAGCCTTCCAGACAATGAAGTTTGAGGCTCCGTCCAGTCTGTCTTGGTCTCTTACTCTGTGTAGTGCCATTCTACTGCTCTTTTACTTCCCTCCTGGAAGTTCTTGATGTGACTCCCTCTGAGCCTCTATTTCCCTCCTAAAAATCCTTCTGCCGATTTCGAGATGCCCCCTACTTAGATCACCTATGCAACCATACTACTGATCCAGATTTCTCGGCTAGAAACCCTCGGTAGCAACACCCTCCTTTTGGCCTTGCCCTATCAAGTATTGTTCTGCTTACAGTACCTCACCAACTCTACTTTACAACATTCCCACAACCTTCTAAACCCCAACAACCTGAAGTTGAGAGCTCTTATGCTCTGAGCAATCTTGGCACCAGCAACCCAGCCTCTTTAGCCAACTGCGTCATCCCTCCTAGCTTCTACGTGGCTCCCTTTGTCTCCCTTAGCCATTGCGTTGCCTCTTCTTGGCTCACCCTTGACGACGTAGGCACTATGTCACCCTTCCCTTGTTCCTGCTCTGCTAGAGACAACTTCTGTCACTTGGGATAGTTGTTTTCTGTTGCTATTGCTCTGATCAGCTGATGTCCTCAGTTCTCTTGTGATCTGCAACCACGCTCTGATACCATGTTGAATTTTCTAAGTCTACCAGTTAGAAACCCTCCATGCACTTTATTGATTTATTCCTACCTACTTGTTTCGTTACTTAACAAGTTATTTACAATGTAAATACTGAAAATAAACACTAGTGCATGCTCAACATATTACAGATCATCTACTGAAGGAAACATAAACAATCACACCAAATGACACTGTTATTTTTGGACCAATGTCCTCGGAAAAACCCAATATGGGAAAACCGGTGTAGCTATTTGAGGGTTTTCTTATCAAGCAATATCAAAATACAATCTAGGTGCCAAATCTAGCTTACCCAACAGAGAATTTCCTTGGCAGTAGTACCTCTCAGTTTGAGACAAATATCCTGGCTGAAACCTCGGATAAACCTTCCGACGACTCCTCAGCTCCAATCTGCCCCAAAAACCCAAGCGTTTGCCTTTCTGGACTGCATCAGCTCCTCTTTGCCTAGCACTGGCCTTGCGTCACCTTGAATGGGTCTGTGTTAGCCTCAGGAGGCCCTACATCAGCCTTCTGGCCCTCTGCATTAGGAACGCTGGCCTCTCTGAAGCACTCCGCAGCTCCTGGCTGCCTCTGTGTGAGCCCTAATTGCTATTGCGTCACTCTCTCTGGCTCATGCACTACTCTTTCGGCACTATCTCTGCCTCTCTGTCTCTCTGTACTCAATGCCCCTCAGCGGCAACTCCGATCACTAATTCTATCTCTCTTAGCAAACCCCGCTCTAGAAAATAGAATGATTGATCATCTGGTGTGGTCTCCAAGTGACTCTCAAGCCTCCTCTTATACTTTTCTCGTTGACATATCAATGATCGAGATTAAGTCCCTAATTGACAACAAAGATTAGATTTGGCTTGATCCATGTCTTTTGGACCATTCTAACATAGTTTTATATTAATGCACATTAATATTTTAATTTCCCTAAAAATATTAATTATTTTAATATATACGAATCCGTTTAGAATCTGCCCAAACCCTTTCTGGGTATTGGAGATCTCATGTGCCTTAGCCTCTCCACCAAATTTCATGGCTAGAGCACATCCGATGCTACACCAAATCAACATCACTTGTGTGCTTGTTTACTTTCAGTTGCTGATCTATATGTGTTGATACTATGGTTGTATTTATTTTCCGTATTTACATGGTAAATAACTTGTTAAGTAATTGAACAAGTAGGAAGAAATAAATCAGATACCGTAGGAAGAATTTCCAATGGGTTAAACTTAGAAATTCCAACATGGTATCAGAGGGTGGTTGCAGATCACAGGATAACTGGAGGCATCAGATTGACAAAAGTTGTTCTTAGTAGAAAGAAGCAAGGAAGGGTTGACGCAGAGAGCCTGCATCATCACTTCGAACCAGAAGGAGGTTCAACGTTGAGGCCGAGAGGAGAAGACCTGACCTACACAGTGCCCGGTCATCTTTCTGAGTCATGAAGGATCGACGCTATGGCCAGGAGGTGTATATTTTGCTAGTGTCGGGATTGCGCATAGCCTAGAGGCTCAGACCTTCAGATTACTGAGGCATAGGAGGTTGTGGGTGAGTTGCAGAGCGAAGTTGGTGGGGTATTGTGGTCAAAACAGTACCTAACAAGTCAAAACTAAGGTGGAGGGAGTTGCTGCTGAGGATTTCTAGCCAAGAAATCCAGATTAGTGGTGCAGTTGCACAAATGATCGGAGTGGGGCATCTCGACATTGGCAGAGGGGTTTCCAGAAGGGAAATCAAGGCTCAAAGGGAGTCAAACTGAGAACTTCCAGACGAGAAGTTGAGAGACTCAGCAAGAGTCGATCAGAGGATTTCTAGGAGGGAAGTAGAGAGACTCGAAAGAGTCGAAAGAGGAGCAGTGAAATGGCAATGAATGGGCTGAGAGATCAGGATAGACTGGATGAAGCTTCCAACTTCATAGTCTGGAAGGCCAAGATCTTGTCCATTCTAGACAGGTATCGCATCAAGCACTTTGCCTTTAAAATGATAGTAATCCCAATTGCCCCGATTGAAAATGAGAAGTACGAAGAGGTAATGGCCAGGGCTAAGTACATCCTTGACGAGGTTAAGGATCATGTGATACCACATATTGCCGAGAAGGGTACGACAAATGAGATGTGGGATGCCCTGAAGAAGTTGTATCAACATACTTCTGTGCAAAGGAAGATGCTTCTAGAAAATCAGCTGTGGTAAAACTAGATGCAGAGGGGAGAGCAGAGGGAGATATCTTCCTCGAGCGATTGACAGAGATCCAGGACCAACTGACTTCCATAAGTTCCACGCCGGATGAGGAGATGTTGGTGAGGACCGCACTGAACAGAGTCTCAGAGGACTGGGAGGTATTTGTCTAGAGCTTACTGGGCAGGTCAAACGTTCCGGATTAGGAGGAACTGTGAACGGCTCTTCGTCAAGAAGAGATCAGACGACTAACCAAGGCAGGGAGTGGCGGTAAGGGGGTCAGAATCAAGAAAGACGAAGAGGAGGATGCTGCACTAACATCTGCGGGAAAGCAGGAGAAACAAAAGAAGGACCTGTCAAGGTCAAGTGCTTCCATTGTGGGGAACTAGATCATTATGCGAACCAGTGTCCAAGGAAGAAGAACAAGGGAGAGGCTTCAGAGACCAAGGCAACGCCAATGAGGGCGAAGAAAGAAGTGGAGACAGATTACGACTGTGCCATGAGTGCTCATGCGCCACTTGAGAGGAAGTGGGGAGACATTGAGCTATAGTTAGACGGACTACAAGCGATGAGGGGTAGGATCCTTGAGGTACCCAAGCTCTTGGATTATACCTTGCTACTGGAGCCCCGAAGAGGAGTAGCAGGATTGGCAGATGTCGATAGAGACGGATGTAGATGGAGTGACAAAGAATGCTACAATGCAGGAGTCCTGGGATAGCAGGCTGCAACAGTGCGAGAAGCACGAGAGTGTTGCACCAGTGCAAGATGGCACATAGATGTGTGCAACGATGCGAGATGCATGGAGTTGACAACGCAGAGGTCAGTAGAGGGATCACTTGTTAGCGACAAAGGGAGCTTCAACATCAGCAATGTCTCTAGCCTAACAGGGATGTCAGAGTTGCGTGGATCAGTTACTTCCTTCTCAGTAACTGGGTTGCACTACAGCAGTTAGCAGTGGTAGTGCTCTAGGCAACACGATGCAGCGTGAGGAGAAGGGGATGCAGTGTTGGGTATATGGACCAGTAGGAGCACAGATGCAGAGGGAGCTACCGTATGGATGTAGCAGTGGCAGTGGCAGGGCCATGGGCAGCAGTACAGGATGCAACAATGCGGAGGATGTTGGGCAGAGAGGCCTAGCATCAGCACAGGGACCGATGTTGGATGATCAGGGTGATACTCAGTGAGGAGTATTACTAGAGCACAGTCCTCGCTGAGAGGGAGTATTGATTTTGGGTAGCATCGGATGTGCTCTAGGCATGAAAATTGGTGGAGAGGCTAAAGCACATGAGATATCCAAGACCTAGAAATGGTTTGGGAAGATGCTAACCAGTTTGGAAGACTTTAAATTAATTAATATTTTTAATGGAGTTTCTAAGTATAAACTTTAAGAAAAATGAAATATTAATGGGTATTAATATAAAACTGGGTTAGGAGGGTCCAAAAGTAATGGATCAAGCGAAATCTAATCTTAGCTGTTGATTAGAGATTTAATCTCGACCATTGATGGACCAACGAGAAAACTATAAGAGGAGGCTTGAGGATCAGTTGGAGAACACACCAAGAGAGATTAAGAACTCGATTTCCTGGGGCAGGGTTTGCTGAGGAAATTGAGTGAGTGATCTGAGTTGCAGCTGAGGGGCAGTGAATACATAGCAGAAAGGCAGAGTTAGTACTGGGAGGATCAGTGCAGAAGCTAGGAGAGGTTGACACAGAGCCAGCTAGGGGCAGCCAGGAGCTGCGCAGAGCTAGAGAGGGCCAGTGTGTGAGACGCAGAGGCTCCAGATGCTGACGCAGAGCCTAGAGAGGCTTACGTTGGGCCAAAGCTGCTGGCACTGGGCCAGAGAGGTTGACGCAGAGCCTAAAGGCAACGTTGGGAGAATTATGTGGGACAAACTGGGAGCTGGAGAGCCGGATAGGGTGACGCAGTCCCTATCATAGTGATGCAGAGCAGCAGAAGCTGCATTGTTGCTGTGGGATCATTCATTCGGTGATTCAGACGGAATATCTGTCTTCGACTGAGAGGTACTACTGCCAAGGGCATTCTCTATTGGGTGAGCCATTTCCGGCACCCAGATTGTATTCTGAAACTGCATAATAATAAAACCCTTGAATAGCTGCACCGGTTTTCCAGCATTGGGTTTTTCTAGGGACATTAGTCCAAAACAACGGTGTCACTTGTGAGCTTGTTTACTTGCAGTTGCTAATTTGTATGTGTTGATACTGTCCTTGTTTTTATTTTCAGTTTTTACATGGTAAATAACTTGTTAAGTAATTGAACAAGTAGGAAGAAATAAATTAGATAGCACAGGAAGAATTTCTAACAGGTTAAACTGAGAAATTCCAACACATCCATTAGGTGGTAGGTGGCAAATGATATATTGATGGAACAAAGTGGGGATCAAGGAAATGCTTCAAGCCACATGCCATGGTACAAGGGTAGATAGAATAAGGCAAGCCCACACCTTGGTATATGAGTGTAGCAGGGAGCAAATCATGGTACATGAATTACCCTGACCTTTGTTTTTCCACCCTTCTTCATATGCCTTTTGCCTTTGATTGATTTTTCTTCATAACTGCTTGGGGCTTCAGGGGATGAGAGCATAATGTGTTGGATGTAGCAGTAGGTACACCCTTTTAAGGTGGGGCATTTCATTGCCTACCACGGGTTGGGACATCGATTGGTTCCTTAATCTGTAGGGGGCTCATCCAGGGCCCATAAGAACCAGGGTGATGGCGATAAATAAGGGGTAGAGATCATGTTTGGCTTTTGCGCATGTGCTAAATTTGTATGTCCTAGCCATCTTTTGCATTTTGTGGTACATTTCCTGTTGAGAGTGGCTAATTTATGTTTTTTCTTTTCTTTTTAACTGCAACAACCTCCGGGGCATTGGTCCAGGCCCGACCCAAGGTGTGGACAAGCGGAGGATGAGGCTAACCATATGTGGATCTAGTGGACACATGTGGACTAGATGGGAAAACAGATGAATGGGGCTCAAATGGGTGGAAGGTAGTGATGTTTATGGTGTTGAGGAGCGGGACCATGTTACCCAAATTGGGATTTCCCATGTAGTGCCAACCCTAAAGCTAATGGCCAATAAAGGGAATCCCATTAGACTAGGATAGAAGGCTAACCATGAAATTTGGCAGTAGAGACAAGAGTACAAACCTAGCCCACTTTTTCCGTCAAATCCCCTCACCAATCCATGCCTAAAAGCGGCCATGACAAGTAAGGAAAATTACTCGACTAAACTAATGAAAAGCCATAGCTTCGAGGTTGGGAGGCCCACCTTCAAACATACAATCGTAACAAATGGGCGAAGGACCACATGGTTGGCTCAGGTGGCGGAGAAAATGACACATCGAGCTATTTGATGGCTACAACAAGGGGCTACTGGCTGTCGGTTAAGGACCATCTAGGAGAATTTTTTTTTCCTATATACACTACCCACAAGTGGTGGGTAACAGGTGTATTCCTGATAGTTCATACCATATAGAAGGCTAGGTTGAACCATGCCAACCATTGTTATCAGAACCGAACTGGTGATCGAACCGAAAAACCTTGTGGATCGGGAATTGGTCAGAACCGGTGAAAAATAGGAAAAAAAAGACCGGTTTACTAAAAACACATAAAATATTCATATTTTAAAGAAAAAAATATATATTCATGTGCATCCATATGAATCCAAACCATTTATTCACAAATATGCAAAAGTTGTCATTTACATAACCATAATAGCATCGACTACAACCCATCTCTGAATGGAAAATTCGTCACCAAATAGGCTCTAGATGATCTCTAGCACCCAATGAAATCGTGCTACAACAAACAACTACATATCATCAAAATCATTGCATATATTGGGGTCTTTGTCATCAATATAACCATTTAGGCATTAAAATAAGATAGAGAAAACGTAGCATGTCATGTCAAGATTTTGCTTGAGTGATGGGTACATTTTTAGTACAGTCATGATAGAGGAGTTTGGCAACCAATGCCACTAACATCAAAGTACATAGAGGGCTTGGTTCTCTTTATTAAATACTAGTTCCATACCCTCGTACGACAAAATCCAATGGAAACGTTGCAATCCCCTAATCCTGAAATCTTGAAAAACTGTTAAGTCTGCTAGATTTTGAGTGAAATCTAAAATTCTACTTTCTCCATATGAGATCCAATGAGGTTGGAACCACTCTCAAACATCCTGAGTCATTTCATGGTAATGTTAAATATTTAAGTAACATTACCATGAATTGCATAACAATACTACAACCATAGGCTTTATTATTAGGATGAGGGCCATAGGCTGGAATATTAGGCTAGCCTAGGGGAGAGAATTAGAAGTGTGTTGAACAACTAAAAAAATAAAAAAGGGCAATTTTTTATGCTAGTCTGCATAGGTACACAGAACGGGTTCTGAATCAATCATTACGGTGAAATAAGGTGGTTTAGTACCAAACCGACCTATTTTGGTTTGGAGGCCCAGTTCAGGTTGGCTCTGGGCCAAAAACCGTCGAATTTAAAAGGACCAAAACCTCCTTGCCAAACTGGACACAACCTCGGTACCCCTCTCCATAATACTTTAGAATTTCAACACTCTGGCCCGCATGCCCAAAAGCATCAAGAACAATCAAAACTTAGCAATCCTTAGTCTGTTTGTGGCTCTCTATTGTAAATTCCTTCTTTGTTTTTCTCCAAACTATTCTCGAAGAAGAAAATCCTCCCTATCAAAACCCCCCTTCAATTCTCTTATAAGCTCCCTTCCACCATTTCCAGCTCTCCACTGCACTGCCTATTATCTCCTCGACTCTTCTTCATTACCTGCCACCCGCAATGTCCTTGTTAAATTTTGGTATGTTCTATGCTTAAGAGAAATTTACTTCAAATTTCTTATTAGCCCAATATCAATTTCCAGATTAGCAATCACATCAGCATGATAGTAAAATGCAGATAGAACATAAACATAAACAGTAGAAGACAAGCCAAGACAAGAGAACACAAGATGTGGCACCAACTAGGGACAAACCCTAATGTGGGGAAACCCTTGATTAATTCTTCTTATAATCTTCAATAGTTCAACAAAGAGAGAGATAGTACAAATATACAAAACTAATATTTATGAGAGGAGTAGAAAGTCCATCATTCTGCTAATGATGACAGTTCAAAGATGCAGCCTTGAATTCTCATGATAGTCTTCAACCAATCACTAAGAGTGTTGTAGCATATCTTTTGAGGAGATCATCAAACTAATGGCCTTCCACATAATAATATTGCAACATTCCTTTGTTTGCTAGCTGCTCTTGCAATTCTGGTTAGGGCACAATATTCAACCCTAAGTAGCCCTTGCTATGGTGTTATGGCCTGTGGCCTAGCATATAGGAACTCCTGTAGCAAATGTCCTCAAAACATGATCAATGCAACAGTGTCTTATCCTATAAGAACTTGTATTTGCTGTCAACACTTTCAAGCATCTAACTGTGTACATATGTTGATCTATGGAGCAAATCTCTTCAACGCATTCCTTCACTTTATGACTCTAGGTTATCAACCTAGAAAACAGTCCTTAAGGCATGCCTAGAACAACTTCCTTTATCACACTGTCACCTACAACAAACACATTGTCTTTCCAGGCTTCTAAATCTTAGTTAAGTCGATTTGCTGCGGCCTAGGGCTCATCTTGGACTGTGTCTAAGACTCCTCTTTGTTGTAGATTAGGACCCCTACAAGCTGCAAATAAGAGCCTCTCTTTACCACGGATGAGGGATTTCCTTTTGACAGCGAATAAGTCCACTTGACTGTGAGTTAAGGGCTCCTTTTGACAGCGGATTAGGGCTCCCTATTTGCTGCGTATTGGAGCTTCTTCTTGACAGCAGATAGGACCTGCCTTAACTACGTCTTAGTCTCCTTTATGATTGCGGATTTAGGGCTCTCTTGACAGTGGATTAGGGCCTCCCTTAAGTGTGGATTGGAGCTCTTCTTTTAGTGGATTAGGGCCTTCCTTAAGCGCGGATTAAGGCTACTCTTGACCTACAGCTAGGGCACCTTTAGGACTGTGGCTAGGGCTTCTCCTTCAATTGTGTATTAGGCCTCCCTCACTGCGGCTAGATCTCCCTTTTTGGACAGTGGCTAGGCTTCCTCATTGACTGCGACTATGAGTACCTCTTAACCTCTCCTTCCACCAAACCCAAATGAGTGGAGAGAGATCATGAGAGATGGCCGTGTGAAATGACTAGAGACTCTCTTCTATTTAAATGCAACGTTGAGGTAGAGCTGGGGGTTATTTGGTTGCTGACCGACCTTGACAAATTGTCCAATAATATAAATAAATTCATATATCCATAAATACATGTCGGAATTTGATAATCTTTAGATCAATCCTACACCTCTTGGAGAGAGGAATCCAAGAAAAATATTAGCTACCATAAATAAGATGACCCACATGGATTTTGGCCCTAGTTTCCAATTTTAACACCCCCTCTCAACTAGGGAGAACTCCATCTGCTAATCCATCTGCCAGTCTGTACTATCTCTGCCATCAATGCACTACTCTGCATTGCTCTACTGAACTATGAAGAAGAAGTGATCGAGAATGTATCATACCATTCTCTACTGACCCAAAGTCAGTCCCGGATAAAAGAGAGTGTCTCATACCACTCTTACTGATCCGAAATAAGTTCCAATTGATCCCAGATCAATATCATCCTAGCATAGGGAGTACGGTAGTACACAATGCGTCCATCGGTATCACTGTGGTCCCTATCCTCATTTCCCTACTCATTGGCCAGATGAGAGGTACTTGCCATGAGTCCTAGATTGCATGTGTAGGATGTCTTAGTAGGAGAAGGATGAACCACTCATCCTGCCTACATGTCGCCATGTTGTATCCTAGGGGAAGGCTAAACCACTCACCCTGTACACAACAAATCACTAGGGGAAGGATGGACCACTCACCCTATGATTGTGTCTCAGCAGGAGAAGGATGATCCACTCTTCCTACCTACATAGCAAACCACTTGGGGAAGGCTGAACGACTCACCCTATGGTTGCTCATCACTCCAAGAAGTACCCCATGCCCCCTGAAGCTCCTAGAGCTCAGTATCCATATCATATAGGACCCTCAGGAGAGGGTCTCTCCACTACTCCTAGTCGTTCTTGGAAAGTCAAGAATTTGACCTTTCCTAGGGGCTTCGACAAAATATCAGCGACCTGCACATCAGTCCCAATGCGAAGGAGCCTTATTACTCCTAGATGTACCATATGCCGGATAAAGTGGTACCTGATGTCTATGTGCTTGGAGTGATCATGAAATATGAGATTCTCTGTTAATTGAATCCCACTCTGGTTGTTACAAAGGATCATGTTGGTTTTTGGCACATGTCCATGCAACTCACTGGAGAGCTTCCTCAACCAGACAACTTCACGCAAGGCCATACTCGTAGCTATGTATTCGACCTCAACGGTGCTCAAAACCACTGATTTTTGCTTCCTTCTCATCCAGGATATTGAAGTAGAACCCAAAGAGAAACAACACTCAGAAGTGCTCTTCCGATCGACCACACTGCCTGCCCAGTCAACATCAGAATAACAATGCAGCCTCATATTTTGAACAGTGTATCTCAATCCATGAGCGATTGTGCACCAAAGGTATCTTAGAGGATTCTTGGCACCAATCCAATGTGAGTGATGAGGCTCAACCATATACAGGTTCAACATGTAACTGCAAAACATATATCCGGACGAGAGTTCACCAAGAACATTAATGCTACTATGAGTTGACGAGACTTAGAGGCATTTCCCAATTTAGGTCCGGCAACATTACCACATAACTTCTTAAAGTTAAGCTCCATTGGGATAATCATAGGCTTGCATTCCACCATTCCAAATTCAGAATCCAACTCCCTCTTACATTTGTAAATGAGGGGGTCTGCACCTGTCAGAAAGAGGTCATCCATATAAAGCACCAGTATGAGAGATCCATCTTCTTCAACCTTAAAGAAAAGTTTCGGATCAGCTTCACTCCTAGTGAATCCCAACTTCATCAGATAGCTATGGACCCTCTCATACCAAGTCCAAGGTGCTTGCTTCAAACTATAAAAAGCTTTCTTCATCCTGCTTATATGAGATTCTTGATCATGAACCTCAAGCCCCACGGGTTGTTCCACATCTATGGTCTTGCTATTACTTGTAAGATTTCCCTCGATACATCTTGGACATATACCTTCATGCTCTTCTTTGAACTCATGCATCCCTGTCACCATCTGTCTCACATCGGGTAGGGCCTTACAATGAAGATGGGCAAGCCTTTGGTGCCATAGTTCAGATTGAAGAGATGTGTTGCAAGACATGGCCCTCAATGGACTTCCTGCAACTTGATACAAAGTGCCAACCTTGAACCCAAGAGTAAAAGCATCTTTAAAATTCCTTTTCCAAACACGTACCTTTCCATCGATGAATGCTACCTTGTAACCTTTGTCTTCCATTGTCGAAATGGACGCTAGGTTCTTCTTGATTCTTCTTGAGATCAGGTACATAAAGAACTTCTTGTAAATGAATCGTGTTACCCTGATTTAATTGAAGGGTAACGTTCCCTACACCCTTTACGAGATAGGTGGCATCGTCTCCAAGAATAATCTGCAAGATTGTTTCCTTCTCTAACAAATTAGAGAGAGCTTCCTTGTATCCGGTGAAGTGCCTTGAAGCACCACTATCAATAAGCCAATTTCCCAAAGAGTCCGGAGAAGAGGTAGTGGAGAGGACCGATATAAGATAATACTCCTTTTGCTTATTGTTAACAACATTTGATTCTTCATACCTGGAGTTCCTTGCTTTCTTGGAGGGTCGACCATTTCCTTGATGTCCTGCATTCCTTTTTCCTTTGCCATTGTTCCATCATTCCTTCGATCATTGTTGTTAAGTTTCCCCTGGAATGATTTTGATCATCATCATGAGATGTGTCCCTTCTATTTGGACACTCCCTCGCATAATGGCCAAACTTATCGCAAACAAAGCACCTTCCCTTCCTTCCACCCTTAAATCCAAGCTTTCCATTGAAATGACCTTTAGACCCTACATTATTTCTCCTTTTGGCGTGAGTGGAGAAAGCAGTGGGGTTGCCTTTATTAGAAGGCATTTCTTGTTCCACCATTCTTGTTTCTTCTTGAATGCATTGTGACATCAATTCTTCAAATCTCGGAATTCGATCATTATTGAAAATAGTGGTTCTAAATATATACCACTAGGGTGGGAGTCCTCCAAGGGTAGTGATAGTAAGTTCCCTGTTAGATATGATTTCTCCAATTGATAGAAGATCATTCTTGATCTCAGTGATCCTTAAGAAGTACGATTGAATATCTTTGTCCTTGCCCTTCTTAATATCCTTCAACTTATTTTTGAGGAACAAAATTTGATTTGCATCACTAACCTTGAACATGTTTACCAATCTGTCGTAGATTTCCTTGGAGCTGTTCAAATCGGAGATGTAGGCCACCAAGTGCTTGTCAATGGAATCTCTGATAATCTTCTCCGCTTTGACTTCACCCTTAGTGTACTTGTTCTTTGTAGCAGCTGATTCATTTGATGGAGGCTCAAGGATTTTACCCTTCACATAATCCAACACTTTTTGTTCTTCCAATGTCAGATCAGGGGACATCTTCCATCCGTGATAGTCAGAATTTTCACGGAGCTTGCCTTCAGCCAGGAAGTGGGATGAGTAACCCATTAAGCCTTTATCCTTTCCAACTGTCTCTGGAGATTGCTCTTTCACTCTTGCTTGGGCTTTGTCTTCACCTCTGCTTTGATACCATGTTAAATTATGGTATGTTCTATGCTTAAGAGAAATTTACTTTAAATTTCTTACTAGCCCAATATCAATTTCCAGATTAGCAATCATATCAGCATGATAATAAAAGCAAATAGAACATAAACATAAACAATTGAAGACAAGCCAAGACAAGAGGACACAAGATGTGGCACCAGCCAAGGACAAACTCCAATGTGGGGAAACCCTTGATCAATTCTTCTTATAATCTTCAATAGTTCAACAGAGAGACAGATAGTACAAATATACAAAATTGATATTTATGAAAACAGTAGAAAGTCCATCATTTTGCTAATGATGACAGTTCAAAGATGCAGCCCTGAATTCTCATGACAGTCTTCAACCAATCACTAAGAGTGTTGTAGCATATCCTTTCAGGAGATCATCAAACTAATGGCCCTCCACATAATATTGTTTCAACATTCCTCTGTTTTCTAGCCGCTTCTGCAATTCTGGTTAGGGCACAATATGCAACCCTAAGTAGCCCTTGCTATGGTGCTATGGTGCTATGGCCTGTGGCCTAGCACATAGCAACTCTTGTAGCAAATGTCCTCAAAACATCATCAACGCAACAATATCCTATCCTATAAAAACTTGTCTTTGTTGTCAGCACTTTCAAGCATCTAATTGTGTACATACGCTAATCTATGGAGCAGATCTCTTCAACGCATTTCTTCACTTTATGACTTTGGCTTATCAACCTAGAAAACAATCCTTAAGCCATGCCTAGAACAACTTCCTTTATCACATTATCACCTACAACAAACACACTGTCTTTCTAGGCTTCTAAATGCTATGTTAAGTCCTTTTGTTGTGGCCTAGGGCTCATCTTAGATAGTGGCTAAGACTCCTCTTTGTTGTAGATTAGGACTCCTACAAGCTGCGGATAAGAGCCTCTCTTCACTCCGGATGAGGGCTTCCATTTTGACAACGAATAGGTCCACTTAACTGTGAGTTAAGGGCTCCTTTCGACAGTGAATTAGGGCTCCCTGTTTACTGCATATTGGAGCTTCTTCTTGAGAGCGGATAGGACCTTCCTTGATTGCGTCTTAGTCTCCTTTATGACTGCAGATTTAGGGATCTCTTGACATCAGATTAGGGCCTCCCTTAAATGTGGATTGGAGCTCTTCTTTTAGTGGATTAGGGACTTACTTAAGTGAAGATTAAGGCTCCTCTTGACCTGCGGTTAGGGGACCTTTAAGACTACGGCTAGGGCTTCTCCTTCAGCTGTGTATTAGATCTCCTTCACTATGGCTAGATCTCCCTTTTTTGGACAATAGCTAGGCTTCCTCATTTACTGCGGCTATGACTCCCTCTTGACCTCTCCTTCCACCAACCCCAAACGAGTGGAAAGAGATCATGAGAGGTGTGTGTGTAAAATGACTAGAGACCTCCTCTATTTAAATGCAACGTTGAGGTTGAGCTGGGGGTTATTTGGTTGCTGGTTGTCCTTGACAAATTGTCAAATAATATAAATAAATTCATATCTTCATAAATACATGTCGGAATCAAATGATCTTTAGATCAATCCTACACATCTTAGAGAGAGGAATCCAAGAAAAATATCAGCTGCATAAAGAAGATGACCCACACAGAGTGCCCTAGTTGCCAAATTTTACAGTTGTCTTTGTGCTGTCGCTGTGTAGAGTGCGTGTATATACTAATATATTTATGGACTCATTGGGTTGCCGGCTGTTGTTACGTTCTGTTGACGTGCAATTGATTTATATTATGGTTTCTTTTATTTATTTAATACAATATGTTGTAATATGTTATTTATTTTATTTATAAAATTTTAATATTGCATTTATTTTTAAATAGATAATTAAATTTAAATTATTTCATTCAATAAATTGTAAATTATAATTATGTTTTGTTGTCCTGATATATATTATATATATATATTAGCGAATGGGCCTTTTGATATATAACCAACCATATCTATATATAATATATATATATATATCATGGTGAGTTAGAAATTTAATTCGATAATCGATTTATTAAATTAAGCATAGATATTTTCCAATATTAGCCGGTATGTATAGTATTGCACTAAATGCAAGTCAAACATATATAGCTATCATATGGGTGGCTCGTATGCATGCTAATATTCACATTCTATTTGTAATTGTAGGTGGGTCATTAAATAATATAAGGAAGATAGAGAGACATTGCAGGTGGAAGGTAATGAAGAAGAGTCGAGGAGTAATAGGCAGGGCGGTGGAGAGTTGGAGACAGTGGAAGGGGGCTTATAAGAGAGTCGAAGGGGGGTTTTGACAGGGAGGATTTTCTTTTTCGAGAATAGTTTGGAGAAAAAACAATATAAACTTTGAAATGAGAACTGATACGATTACCCGTTTCGTAGAGGTAGCAAAAAAGTGACCCGATTTTGAAAAGTGGCGATGCAGAATACACTATTTTTTTTCGGAGCATATTTTTAACAGTTTAAATTTTCTTATGTATCAAATATAAACGTTAGTGATTTTCATGTCGATTTTCAAACGTGTTGATGCAGCATCAACCTTTTTTTTAGAGGGCTTATTTTTTACACTTCAAATTTTTTAATGTATCAAGTGCAGATACCTTTTTTTAGAGGGCTTATTTTTGACACTTCAAATTTTTTAATGTATTAAATGTGGATCTTTTTTTTTTTAAATGTTACATAGAAAATGTAAAAAAAAAAAAATTATCTCGTAAACCATAAAAAATATTTGGAAAAAAACGTAACTTAAAAAAAATATAAAATTAAGTAAAAATAGAAAAATTTTTAAAAAGCATTAACTTTAAACTAAGAAAAAAAAAAAAAACAAACTAGATTAAAAAAATGGAAAAATATAAAAGAAAAATTAAAAAACTTACTAAAATTAAGATTAAAAACATTTAAAAAAATACTCAAATTACAAAAAAAAATATCCAAAAAAAAATTCAAAATTAAAAAATATATTATATATATTTTTTGCAAATTAATATTTATATATATATATATATATATATATATATATATAATAATTTAAAATAAAAAATAAACATGTAAATTTAAAATTTAGGTTTATTTTAGTTTTATTAAAAAATAACAAAATAAAAATTGAAGGGCACACTGTGTGTATTAGTTTTGAGCTTGGTAGTGCACATGTCATTTTCAACCTTCATCTTTGGTGGCATGCATTTCTCTAGTATCTCTGCGTGCGGGCATCCCTCACCACTGAAGTGTGTTGCATGTATACTACAATTGCTGGAGACTCCAACTTCCACTCGAATCTCTCTCGTTGCCTCCCTCCACTAGCTTTGTCGCCTCATGTATAGTGTATATACTATAAACCCTCTGCTCGGTCTAGTAACCCTCTCATTGTGTGATCGTTGCTTGTTGCCTATCAATTGTTATTTGAAATTATCGATTGTTGTTATTATTAACAACAAACTTTAGAATGAAATAATACATTATTTAAATATAAACTTTAAATTGAGATATTAAATTATACATATACATGTATGCATATATGTGTGTGTGAAGATTCAAACCCCGGTCAAATTTGATCATTGTCGAAGCCAAACTTGAACCCTACCATGTGACCTAGGGAGCAATAACTGCTGCGGAAAAAAGCACTTTGAAAAGCTATATGGTGATGTGGCATCATCAATACCACCTTCTACATAGATTGATATAGCTATACCCACTAATGGGCATCAGACAGATGATGCAAGCTTCTAATAGGAAATGAGCCACGATCTTTTCTGGTAAAAAGAGGAGAGTGAATTTATAGCTAGTTGCCAGATCTGTCATTGTAAATGACAATGACTCATGATTCATGATGATGAGATATATTTATATTTGATGGAATTTTGTATTAGTTATCTATAGAGCGAATTTATAGCTAGTTGCCAGATCTGTCATTGTAAATGACAATGACTCGTGATTCATGATGATGAGATACATTTATATATTTGATGTAATTTTGTATTGGTTATCTATTCCCGATTCCTTGTTTTGATACCTATCAAGGTTCAAGATTGAGAATCGATTTTGATGTATCATTTTTATTTTGCATCCACCACCATATATATTAATGTCTTCCATATTTATTTGATGTTTCGTTGGTTTATTTTTTTTTCTAAATGAAATAAATGGATTTATTTGTGTTTTTTAATGCTTTTTGTGGTTTGTCAATATTTTAGTCAATGTTGCCAATAAGTTATATTCCAAAACGTTGGCAATTTTTTTGATGATGTTGGTGTTTCCAACAATGATTAGAATCATAAGTGCATGGTACATAGTTTGACATTAAGGGAGCGATGAAAGAGTTATTTGACCAAATCTACTCTATTTCTCAATGCTACATTTATTGTTATTGGGAATTTATTGTTGGGGTCCAAAATTTAAATTATTGGTAATATTGGGGAAAACATCTGAAATTATCAAGAAACTTGAAACTTAAAAAGTACAAAAATAATCAAATTTTTTTTTTTTCAAATTTTTAAACTTCTAAAGCAACACCATCATCAAACAAACAAATCGCTACATAAATATGAAAACAAAATTTAAATAAAAGATGTATAAGATGTCAAATGGTACAACAAATATTGAAACTAAAATATGATATTTGTCCCAAGTCATAAGTTCTAATAAGATGATACAAAATCACATCAAAACAAAATCAAATATATCTCATGAGATGAATCATGTCATTGAAAGCAACAAATTTCCCCTTGATTTCATGATGGAAAATGATAAAAGCATGCTCAACAATGTTATCATCTAAGTACCCTGACACATGGATTCAAGATTCGTCGGATACGGGGATTCGAGTGTCGGATTCAAACACATTGACCCCTCAGAACCGGACACGTTCGGATACTTTATCTATATATATATATATATATATATATATATATATATATATATATATTAAAATTTGATATTTCTTACACAAATTCTCATTCATGATACAAATTCATTGATTTCAAACATAGATCTTCATCTAAATGAAAGTTTCACTGTTTACAAAGTAAGTTAGTAACATTATAGCATGCATAGTACATACAAAATTCAAATAAATTCTAAATTCATAAATGATAAATCATAATACATATTCAATTCATCAATGATCCAATAGGAGAAATACAAGATAGTGAGATAAAGACACTGACAACTGTAATTTTCTCATTCAGTCATCAAAATCAAACTGTGTTACATAGGTATTGCAATGCCAATGGCAAATAGAAATATAAAATAAAAAACAACAAGTATACAAGCCTCAAGGCAGTAGGTAGCTCATGACTCATGAGTCATCAAGCCTCATAGTCATCATCAAAATCAGCATCATTGTCCTCATCATCATGGTCACCACTGCTCTCCTCTACATCCTCCTCCTCCCCTGTATCCAAAGTCGTCTCTGCATCTCCTGGTGTGGAGGATGACCCCTCTAAAATATCATCATCATCAAATCTAACAAGATCTAGCACTGGATCATTGAAATCCATGTTGGCCAATGCCAACTCAACACTACTATCTAGACCCATATCATCAAGAAAGACATCCCACATCTTTGTCTTTCCCTTCAACCACTCCTTCCTCTACCTGTAAATAAGATGAAGGTTGGTGTGCATATACACCGTTGTCTTTGCCTTGGACTGCTCAAGCCTGCTCTTCTTAACACTATACAAATTCCCATATGTGCTCTAATTCCTCTTGCAACAAGAGGATGATGTCACGTGAGAGAGGAGCCTCAACGCTAATTGTTGTAGAGGAGGGTTTGTTGCCCCATGATTTTCCCACCAAGAATAGGGCTTCTTAGCTCCCTTGTCTCTAATCACATCATATCCTGCAAATCGACCAGTGCCAGTGGAAAACTCTGCAAAGGCATCCTCCACCTCATCAAGCAATGCTCTATCCTGAAAAACCCGCCTAAATGCATCTTTCCTCCCGTGTGAGATTTCATCATCCATGTGAGGAGGGAATCTGCAAGAAGGTCTACCATTCAGCCACTCATGGTTGTATTATTTTGGCTTCAATGAGTGAGCCAAACAATGTAAAGGTGTGCAATTCTTGTCCCATCTACTGACAAGAATATCTTGTAAGTACCACATAAGGCCTCTATTGATGTCTCGTACTCGAGGCACTCACTATGTAGAATAATGCTCCTCACAGACTCAATCATGGAATCCCATCCCTCATAAACCTCTCCTAGGATGGGTTTGTTTATATCTGCAAATCGTAGCAAAGAAATGATAGGGTCCATGATCTAAATAATTAAATCTACCCTCTCCCACCAAGCATCATCTAGCACTGTGTCCTTCACTCTTTTAGAGGCTACTTGATCTGTCTTTCTCCAAAAAGACCAAAACTCTAAATATCAACGTTCCCAAGAGCGGTCTTGACCTCCCTCAACCTCTTCAACATGATGAATGAAGAGGCAAACTGTGTATCTACAATCTTCAACAATGATAGATTGTTGTATTCCTTGTAGATAGTGAGGGAATTTGTATGATTTTGTACAAAGTTACGGATATGTCATGCATTTTCAATAATATTACCAATCTAAAGCACATCAGAAGCAATGGATTTCAGTGCTAAGCTCAATGAATGGACAATGCAAAGTGTCCAAAACACTCGTGGATATTTAGCTTCATGCCAACAACCTTGCAAATAGGTGCGTTATCTGTAATGATTTGCACACAAGAATCAACACCTACATCTTCAATAACTTTAATAAACAACTCACCCATATATTGTGCATCATTGTATTCTCCAAGTGTATCCACTGCTTTCAAGAAAACTGGACCATTCAAGGTAGACACCATGAAGTTGATGAGTGGGTGTCGTGCTGGATCTGTCCATCCATCAGAAACAATGCTAACCCTAGATATTGGCCATGATGCTTTAATAGGATCAAGTATTTTTTGCACCTCCTTTTTTCCTTCGTGAACCAAGAGGCACATACTATGATGGAGCCCCGTGAGTTAGGGCTCGACACATCTCAATAAATAGAGGTGAGCATGTAACATTAAAGGATATGAAGTTTTGATAGAAAAAAAAGGCAATGGTGAAATCAAGCTCTTCCAGTTTCTCCTTTTGAAAAATTTTATCCATTGGACCAAGTGAAATTGCATCCCCCACTAGAACTCTCAAATGGGAATTTGTTGCTGCCTTTCCTCAAAAATGGAAGGGGGTCATCATCCTTGGTTTTTTCTTATTTTTAATTAGCATCCACATTTGCCATACCAACAGTGAACTCGCTTTCCATTTCTTTCCTCTTTTGTAAAGGTAAAACAGTGCGAAAACACACATATGGATTTCAATGAATGAATTGATTTACATGAGCAAATGAAGCTCAATAAGAATATAGAGATATTTACAACACCAATAGACCCTCTAAATTTTACAAACTTATCAAGACTAAGAGGCTTAGTGAAGATGTCGGCGGGCCATTCCGTTGTGGGAACATATCGCAACTAAACAGATCCGTCTTCAACAAGCTGGCGAATGTAGTGATAATGGGTTTCTACATGCTTTGTTCGTTCATGAAAGACTTGATTCTTGGCAAATTTGAGCACTCCCTGATTATCATAGAACAAGTGAGTAGGGCTCGTCTGGAAAATATGCATATCTCTGCAAGTATACGTCGAAGCCAAACTGCCTCACAAGATGCCTTAACTACTCGCTGATACTCTACTTATATTGAGGAGAGAGCCATTGCCTACTGCGTCTTACTAGTCCAGGTGACAACACCAGATCCTAGATTAAACACATACCTAGCTGTAAATTTACGGTCATCAGCCGAACCGGCCCAGTCAGAATCTGTGTAACCACTGAGTATAGGATCGGAACTTCGAGTGTACAGAAGTCCATAATCAGGAGTGCCACGCACATAACGCAGCACACGCTTCGCTACTATCCGATGATTAGCCTTAGGAGCTGACATGAAGCGAGAAATGTAGCTCACTGCAAAACTGATGTCAAGTCTAGTGGCAGTAAGGTAGATGACGCTGCCCACTAATTTCCTGAATAAAGTTTTATCCACAAGGGGTGAGGATGATTGAGCTGAAAGTTTGAGCCCTGGTTCCATAGGAGTCATGGCAGGTTTGCAATCCTGCATTCTGAATCTGTCCACAAGATTTTTGGCATACTTGGACTGAGAGAGAAAGATGTTGTTCTTAGTCTGCCAGACTTCAACCCCCAAACAATAATGAAGAAGTCCTAAATCTATCATATCAAAGGTGCTGCACAAATCTTGTTTGATCCCATGGATCGAATGTCTTGAGCTGCTAGTAATGATAAGGTCATCCACATAGACAACCACAAACAGAATATCACCACTAGTATGCTTGATATTTAGGTTTGCATCAGATGGACTCCACTGAAAACCATGATTTGTGAGGTATTGATCAATTTTCATGTACCAAGCCCGAGGAGCTTGTTTCAGACCATAGAGTGCTTTGACTAATCTACAGACTTCTGTTCTTGACCAGCAACCTTGAATCCTAGACGCTGCATCATGTAGACTTCTTCCTGTAAGTCACCATTCAGAAAAGCACTCTTTACATCCATGTGATGGACTTTCCAATTGAATTGAGCTGCTAAGGCAAGGACAAGCCATATGGTACTCATCTTGGCTGTAGGAGCAAAGGTCTCCTCATAGTCAATGCCTTCCTTCTGTGAGAACCCTCGAGCAACAAGGCGAGCTTTATACTTGTCTAGGGTTCCATCTGCTTTGTATTTTACTTTATACACCCATTTGCAGCTAATGGGTTTTTTCTCTGCAGGAAGATCAGAAAGGGTCCAAGTGTGATTCTTCTAAAGACTCTGGAATTCAGCTTCCATAGCCTATTCCCACTCAAGTGTACCCTTAGCCTCTGAATAGGTTTGAGGCTCAAAAATACTGTGCAGGTTAGCCATAAGAGCAAAATTTACTGTAGACTACTGTTTGCTCTTATGTCTAGAAGTTCTACCTTCAAGGAGCTCATTATCCCTAAGATCACCAATGGTTTTAGCCCACCATTTAGGCCAGAGAGTAGAGGAACCAATATCAGGAGGAGATGGAGAAGGCACAGGAACAATAGGAGCAGCAAGAGGAGGGTTATTTTCCGAAGGAAGCTCAGGTAGTGCATCATCAAATACTGATGCTGCATCATCCCTCCCATGATGTGGACCTACTGGAAGAAGAACAATGTGAGGTTGATCCTCAGAACACTGCTAAGAAGGAGGAGACTGAAAGAATCCTCTATCTTCATCAAATACTACATCATGATTGAAGCTAAGATGACCAGTGGCTATATCTATTAATCAATAGGCCTTGTGATGATCATTATACCCTATCATCATGAGTTTCTAGCTTTTGGAATCCAACTTAGAGCGCTTAGCAGCTAGAATCCAAACATATGCAACTGAGCCAAATACTTTGAGGTGACTGATCTTAGGCTTACGACCAGACCAAACGTCTTCAGGAGTCTTCCCCTTAAAAGCCTGAGTAGGCAATCGGTTAAGAAGATAGATAGTAGTAAATATTGCTTCAGCCCAAAATTTGTTCAGAACATGCCCGTGTTGTAACATGGAACGAGCCATTTCAACAACTGTATGGTTGCAGCGTTCAACAACACTATTCTACTGAGGAGTGTAGGGTGTAGTTAACTGACGTTTGATGCCATGAGTATCACAGAAGCTGGAGAAAGCAGAAGAACAAAATTCCCCCCTTGTTATCCATCCTAAGAGTTATGATATTACAGCCAACCTCTTTTTCAACTAAGGATTTAAACTTCTGAAAGATACTAAATACATCAGATTTATATTTTGGAAAATACACCCACATCTTTCTACTGAAATCATCTACAATAAGCAAAAAATATTTGTAACCAGTAATAGAAGATGTATGCATAGGACCAAAAATTCAGCATGAATTAACTGGAGTACCTTAGATGCGCGCCAAGATTCACCATCCTTGAATGAAGACCGATGTTGCTTGCCAGCTTGACAGGCGCCGCATAATCCCAACTGCTGAGTCTGAATATCAAGTAACCCTAGCACAAGTCCCTCCCGATAGAGCTGAGGGAGATACTACATGTTTAGATGCCCATATTACTGATGCCATAGAGTGCTGATGGGAGAAACACGAGCTGCTAGAGCTACTTCTAGAGAATCTCCAGTGTCAAGAAGCCTGTATAGACCATGATCCTCTAGGCCAACATCAACCGTAAGATTACTGTCCCTTTCGATAATGGAGCACTTGTGCGCACTGAACACTACATCAAGCTAAGGAGAGTTCCTCGTAATCTGGTTGACAGACAGCAGATTAATTTCCATACCAAGAACATAGTACACATTTGGGAAGATGAGTGTGCACCCACTACACTGGATCTGAACTGTGCCTTTGCCAACCACTGTGTACTCTTCACCTCCGCCAAATACTACTCAATCACCGAAAGGTGAGAAGTCAATAAACCAGTCACGCTTGTGAGAGAAATGGCGTGATGCACCAAAGCTATGTTGCAGGAAACGTGGCATAGAGGTCCGTTTCCGTACGGAAATGGGTACGAAACTGGGAAATGCATTTGGTACGGCCATGAAACGTGTTTCCAGCCGTACTGCCATGTTTCCCGAAACGGAAACGTGGCCAGTACGGCCGGAAACGCGTTTCAGGGCCGTACGACCCACGTTTCCTCACTAACTTGTGTTTATTTTTATTTTTATTTTTAATTTGTTTTTTAATTTACTTTTAGGGTATGTTAGTGACTTCTTGTTGGTTCTAGATGTATGTCTAAAGTTATAAAAGTGAATTTTTGCCCTAGTGTTGATATGCAGTTCATGGTAATGTTAAATTCTTAAAGTAAAAGTGATATTCTCCTTTATTTTTCATTTTCATCTCACTTTTACTTAAATTTTTAACATTACCATGAAATGACTCAGGATGTTTGAGAGTGGTTTCGCCCTCATTGGATTTCATATGGAGAAAGTAGAATTTTAAATCTCACTCAAAATCCAGAAGACTTATTTGTTTTTCAGGATTTCAGGATTGGAGGGATTGCAATGTTTCCATTGGATTTTATCATGTACTAGGGTATGGAACTTGTATTTAATCAAGAGAACCAAGCCCTCTATGTAGGGGAAACTCCCAATAATCAAGATCATGTAGGGTACTAGGGTATGAAATGTATATTTAATCAAGAACACTAAGGTCGTTCGACTATGTAGGAGGAAACTCCCAATACAATAGTGGTCCCTCTAAAGAATGGGATGTGGATGCAGAAAATCCTGATTTGGATCTCTCTCTTGCAGCCTTATAGTCTTTACTGTACTTGCAGCTTCATATATTAATATAAATAAAGGCTGATTTTGAGATTTGGATATATAATAAAGGTTGCTTTTGGATATTCCGATATTTTTATTTTCATTATGTGATCATTCATGAGTAAATGTGATGTAAATTAAATCTTAATATTTAAGTGTAATAAATGATAATGTATCATTTATGCTTTATGATTGCACATATATATATATATTCGCGTTTCCCCGTTTCCAAAATTTGGGGAGGTCGCGTTTCGTATCGCTTCCCGTTTCGGAAACTCGTACCCATTTCCCTGTTTCGTGCAACTTAGCTAGAAATACCTTTGTGAAATATATGTGTTTTTCAGGCCAGCAGGTAACTCCACAATGTCAATTGTGTTTTTACATTAAGATTGCTCATGGATATATAAATGGAGGGAGAGACTCTTGGGCTTCACCTCCCAATGTCTCTTCATATTTATAATCTCCTTATTTTCTATTTACATTATTTTACATGAATTTCCTAATCCCAAAGATTAGGTGTCAACATTCCCCTCTTAATCTGAAGGGGGATGTTGGTGAGTCCAAGCATCATTCTGAATCTTTCGAACTTTTCACTTCCAAGCGCTTTAGCAAAGATGTCTGCAATCTGCTCATTTGTGGAACAATGGTGTAGATGGATTGGCTTGGCCTCAATATGATGTCGAATCAAATGGTATTTTGTATTTATGTGCTTTGTTCGATCATGGAATTTTGGGGTCTTGGCCAACTTTATTGCAGAAGTTTTGTCAATCATGGGAGGAGTTGAATGCATTTGTTTCTCCTGCAAATCTTCCAGAATTTTCATGAGCCACACAATTTCCTTTGTTGCTTCAGTTGCTGTCACATATTTTGCCTCAATTGCGGAATCTGCTGGAATTGATTGTTGGGTGATCTCCAGGAGACATCTCTTGATCCAAGACTCATAGCATAATCTGAAGTAAATTGTCTCCATCGAAGTCTAAATCAAAGTATCCAATCAAGCTTAAGTCATCCACCTATGTATACTTCAGTCCAAAGCCTTGAGTACCCTTCAAGTACTTTAGAACTCTTTTTGCAGCAAACCAATGTCCCTCACAAGGCTTTTGCATAAACGTGGAGAGGATTCCAACAGCAAATGAAATGTCTGGTCTGGTAGTAGTCAGGTAGTTGAGACTTCCTACAAGTTGTCTATACTTTGTTGCATCCTCAAATTATTTTCCTTTAATGGAT
>APFE030072405.1:259184-274276 GCA_000404065.3 Pinus taeda
GTTAAATTCTTAAAGTAAAGTGATATTCTCCTTTATTTTTCATTTTCATCCTTTTACTTAAATTTTTAACATTACCATGAAATGACTCAGGATGTTTGAGAGTGGTTTCGCCGTCATTGGATTTCATATGGAGAAAGTAGAATTTTAGATCTCACTCAAAATCCAGCAGACTTATTGTTTTTCAGGATTTCAGGATTAGAGGGATTGCAATGTTTCCATTGGATTTTATCATGTACTAGGGTATGGAACTTGTATTTAATCAAGAGAACCAAGCCCTCTATGTAGGGGAAACTCCCAATAATCAAGATCATGTAGGGTACTATGGTATGAAACGTGTATTTAATCAAGAGCACTAAGGTCGTTCGACTATGTAGGAGGAGACTCCGAATACAACAGTGGTATTTCTAAATAATAGGATGTGGATGCAGAAAATCCTAATTTGGATCTCTCTCTTGTAGCCTTATAGTCTTTATTGTACTTGCAGCCTCATATTAATATAAATAAAGGCTGATTTTGAGATTTGGATATATAATAAAGGTTGCTTTTGGATATTCCGATATTTTTATTTTCATTATGTGATCATTCATGAGTAATGTGATGTAAATTAAATCTTAATGTTTAAGTGTAATAAATTATAATGTATAATTTATGCTTTATGATTGCACATATATAATATATTATTATACTAATATATATATTCGCCGTTTCCCCGTTTCCAAAATTTGGGGAGGTCGCGTTTCGTATCGCTTCCTGTTTCGGAAACTCGTACCCGTTTCTCCGTTTCGTGCAACTTAGCACCAAAGTCAATGTACCAGGCCGAAGACGGGACATGATCTAAAGACCTTTTAGCCAAAAAGGTGTAAAAGACAGATTCTATCTATAGGGAATGTTCTGCAACATTCGCTATCTAATGGGGCCCTCCCTATTTCTTCTGTTCAGAAGCAATCCTCTGTCGGCAATCTTTCTTCATGTGGCCGAATTTGTGACAGTAATTACACTGCACATTTTTCTTCCTAGCAAGATCAAAAAATTGAGAAGAACATTTCTGCTGAAAGGACTGAGAGGACTGATATTTGGCAGCAAAGGCATTTTCTGAGGAGGCTAATAAGGCACCACTACCAAACTGTTGTTTCCAACGATACTGCTGCATGAGTTTGGTGCATAACTCTGGAAACTTCAGATCAACATTAGTGGAGGTAATGTTGAGTGTTTCTATGAAGTGCTCATAAGATTTTGGTAGACTTTTTAGAGTGATGATTACCATATCTTCTTCCTCCATGGTTCGACCAATGGCTTTGAGTTGATCTCGAATGTCTTTAATCTTGTTAAGATGTTCTTGTAAAGACATATGTTCGTCCATCATGACGGAGAACAACTGATTCTTGAGAAAGAAAGCTCTGCTCTTGTCGGATATCTTGTGCAGTTCCTTCAAATGTTGCCAGATCTCGGCAGCTGTCTTGCCAGAAGGAATCTGCGGTAACTGATCATCAGTCATAGAGAGCTTGAGAAGCATAATGACCTCTTGATTTCGATCATCAAACTTATCTTGATCGGTGCCAGCTATACCAGGACGAAGCTCTTTGTTCAAAACGAGCTGATCAAGACACCTATATTCAAAAATGGTCAACATTCTTTGTTTCCAGATGTTATAATTGGTGCCATTAAAGCGTTAATTGCCTTCCAACATTAGATTGGTTAGCGAGGCCATCTGCACGTTTCCCAAGATACATAAAACAATAAAGGAGTTCGGCACAGATTTCAATGCAAATGTCGGCTGATTCAGACAAAATTTGACAGGTGCTGGAAACAAAAGTCAAATCTGTTGACTCGAAAATCGAGGCACGGAAAACGACACGCCCAGAAAATTCTTATAGCTACCTAGTTGAGATATCACAAAACGCACATGAAATCTGTAATTAGAAAAAAATTTTGATAAATGAAACAGGTGAAATACCTTGGTCGAAAAAAAACGAGCCACAAAAAAAATTACCGCAGATCGAAACTTGTTCAATAAACCCTGGAAAACATGAAAGCTCAGCCGAATATGAAATGAGTCCTAGACATTGCTGTAGTCGGATCTTTACAAAGGGCAACACAAATTCTATGCTCCGACCTCTAATTGAATCTTCAAAACACAATTTCACATCCTCCGTTGATCTTTTCCATAGGCTGCAAGCTTCATCCTAACGTGACAGTGGAAACCTCACCACGAAAAGCCAAATATTAGTGGTTTTGTATACAAAAGATAATAGCGAATGGATTTGAAACGCATGCAGAACATTCCATGGAGGCAAGAATACAAGTCTGGAGGTCAAATAAGCCTCCGGGAAACACACTTCAGAGTTAATATGTGTATGCAAAACAAGCAAGGAAATGTTCAGAAAAATATCCTCGGTAAGATTCGAGCCTCTGTCGATCTGTTGCGAATGATTTAACGCTCTTCACAGTCCATGAATAAAGATGGAAAACAAAAGACTTCGAAGGTCCCTGCGAACCAGAGGAATATCGCCATATTAGACGTCACACAGCCTGACTTTGGAATGCTACAGCCCCAGAACCAAAGTCTCGCCTCACAACACCACTGCCACCTGTCACTTTACAATTTTTGCATAATCAACTAAATCACCCACGTCAACCCTGCTTATTCCCTCGCCCATGTCAACACCACTTATCGCAGAGGAGATAGAATGCCAGCACAGAAGACCATGGTAGAGCAAAGGACGTTCGGAGCCACAGAAAGGCGTATCAGTGGCTGAGAAAAGATTCGGGACAGGGTGAAATTGAAATTTTTCAGACAATGAAAATTTTCGAAAAAAAAGATAACTTAGCTCTGATACCATAAAACAGTGTGAAAACACACATATGGATTTCAATGAATGAATTGATTTACATGAGCAAATGAAGCTCAATAAGAATTCAAAGATATTTACAGAAATAGAAACATCAAGTTTCTATTAGGAAATAGAAGCATCAAGTTTCTATTAGGAAATAGAAACAACCAGTTTCTGCTAAAAAAATAAAAAATAGAAACAACTAATAAGAATGACCATTAAACACTAAATAGCATTATTCTAATAAAAGAAACTTGTGTACAAGCTCCAACTCCACAACTTGTTAAAGCCAACAAATGGCCTTTTCACACGGAAATATGTGCTTGTGAAAGTACTGTGGCAAAAGTTGCGTCTCCAATTCACATTGCCTTCCCCCTTCACCTTGCTGCTTGGCTTATCCTCTCTTGTGACATATTTCCACAAGGGATATTTCTCAATGTTACCTTTAGGGGAGGAGGGGCATCTCCAATGGGGACATTCTTCCCCTTCCTTTGCCCCCTACCTACTGCCCTTGATTGAGCCATGAATACTGTATAAAAATAAACAAAAATGCACAAATTTGTAAAAGAAATGCATATACAAACTGTTGTAATAAAAATGCAAAAAGATAAAGAGGAAATGCACTTACCTGTTGCTTGAATTTCCTTGAAAACACTCCAAACCCTTGGCTCCTTGCTCCAAACTCCTCACAACAAACCCACAACTCACCTATTGCAAAAGAAATTACAGAAAATGATACAAATGAGAGGCATTTCCACCCTTTTATGGCTGTGTGGATCCTAGATTCCCGGATTTGTGTCCAGATTTCGTGACACCATGTGTCCGATTGTGACACGATCCAGATTCGATCATGTCCCAATCGGACACGATTTAGGTCGAATCGTATCGGATTTGACGGATTCAGACACGTGGCCCCATAAGAGAGAATCCGGTTTCAGAGGTTATCATCCCTTGTTTGCGGGATGGAAAATGATCAAAACATCATCAACAATGTTATCATAACTAGACTGGCTAACCGCAAAAACTTGATCCAAACTAAAACCAAAAAGATACAGACCAAAAGACTAGTTGACCAAAAAATACTTGAATATTTTATGTGCATCCATATGAATCTAAATAGTTATACACAAACATGCAAAGTTTCACATGTACATTAAGGGTGCATATAACCAAAATAGTACCAAAGTTTAGTTTAAGGATGCATATAACCAAACTAGCACCAAGTGCAATCCATATATGAAGCAAATAACAAAGAGACTCTAAATGGCCTCTGGAGTTCAAAACAAAA
Organism: Pinus taeda; assembly: GCA_000404065.3. NCBI lineage: Eukaryota > Viridiplantae > Streptophyta > Pinopsida > Pinales > Pinaceae > Pinus > Pinus taeda. Next base: position 263,304 of record APFE030072405.1, read on the forward strand.
TCATGCTACAAAAAATAGCTACATAATATCAACGTCATTGGCCATAATGGGATCTTCATCATCATTAATCACCCTCTAAGCATTAAAATATGATAGAAAAAACTTAACATGCCTAATCGATGATTTTGCTTGATTGAAGGGTACATTTTTATTAGGGTCTTGACAGAAGAGTTCAACAGTCAAAGTCACCAATATCAAGGTACATTTTTATTAGGGTCTTGACAAAAGAATTCAACAATCAAAGTCACCAATATCAAGGTGCATAGAGTACTGGGTGTTCTTGATTGAATGTTAGTTCCATACCCTCATATATGACAAAATCTAATGTAAACATTGCCATCTTGCCAATCCTGAAATGTTGAAAACTGTTAAGTCTACTGAATTTTGAATGGGATTTAAAATTCTACGTTCTCCATATGAATCCAATGAAGTTTGGAACCACTCTCAAACCTCTTGAGACAATTGATTTTAGTGTTAAAAAATTAAGTAAATTCAAGAATTTAATTTTACCATTAACTACTAAGATATGTATCTCATGAGATGCATTATAAGAAATGCAAAAAAATAGATTTCCCCCTGTTTTCATTATGGAAAATGTATCTCATGAAATGCATTATAAGAAATGCAAAAAAATAGATTTCCCCCTGTTTTCTTTATGGAAAATAGTCACAGTATCCTTAGAAATCAATCCCCTAACTCACTTTAAAAAAATGCGGGCTAAATGACCAAAATGTCACTTTTATTTTTAAAAATATAATATTAGCATTAACTATTGTTCTAAAATATATCCTTAGAACTCAATCCCCTAACTCACTTTTAAAAAATGCGGGCTAAATGACCAAAACGTCAATTTTACTTTTAAAAATTTAATATTAGCATTAACTATTGGGATATGTATCTCATGGGATGAATCAAGAATAGATTTCTAATAGATTTCCCCTGTTTTCTTGATGGAAAATGGTCACAATATCCTTAGAACTAAATCCCCTTAATTTTAAAAAAAGAGGGCTAAATGTGATATACTAAATCCCCTTAATTTAAAAAAAAGAGGGTTAAATGTAATATTTCTTGATGGAAAACAGTCACAATATCCTTAGAACTAAATCCCCTTAATTTTAAAAAAGGAGGGCTAAATGTAATATACTAAATCCCCTTAATTTTAAGAAAAGAGGGTTAAATGTAATATTTCTTGATGGAAAATAGTCACAATATCCTTGGAACAAAATCCCCTTAATTTAAAAAAAAGAGGGTTAAATGTAATATTGACAAAGGCACGATGACAATTTCAAAATTACCGTGAGCATTACCCGATTTATTTAATTAATCATTGCAATAATTTTAAAAAGGGAAATTATCACGATAAAAACTGTCGATATTATCGATGAGGTTTGTTTTGGTTATATTATCGTGATAATTTCGATAATACTGCAATAAGTGCAACACTGCTATTTTTGCCCTCAATCTCACATGATTTTTTGTAGGGTTTTTTATTTTGCATGACACAAGGTGCACTATGCTCAGGGTACAGTGAACTTATTTGGGCCTTAACATGCACTCTGTAGAATCCGTGAGCATCCAAATGCAATAAATTGCCCCATTAGTTTAGTCTCCAAGAATTATGACGTATGCCAACCTCTTTGCTGCCACCTGACCTGCTGACATCAACAACCCAACACTAGGCCAATACCATGTTGATGCTTGTTGGTTGACATCAATGACAGAATATGGTTTTGGCGTTGTCTATCAATGCGTCAATTTCGCTTGGACAGCCAAAAATCGCTGGAATCTGGCCATTTTTCTTTTCAAAAAATCTGATAGTAAGAGTGCCTGAATCATGTTAATGATGGTGGAAATGGATCTAGTAAATCAGAAACCCCTAGGGGACCCAAAATCTTGAAGCTTGATCGCTGTAATCCAGATTTCCAAAAACATTTGCGGGATGTTATCAAAATTGTGCCAGAATTTCTATTATTTTTTGGGTAAAAATAACACCTCGTGATACTACCACTATTGTTTTGCTAGCCGAAAATTTCTATAAAAATTTGGAGGAAATTCAATGAAGAATCTTGAAGTGCTGAAAAGTGAGGAAGAACGAGTGGAAGATGTTCTATTTTGGAAATTACATTAGTGATAGTTTACATGCGAGCTAGAGGAAGATATAAAAATAATTGAATGTTTGAGTGTATACTTTCACAGTTCATCATTTTAATGTAAGATTTTCTGGAGAATAAACTGGCACAGTTTTTTTTGTCTTGGTTTATTCTCCAGAAAATCTTACATTAATAAGTGGGTAGTTTTGGAAACTTGTAGCATTAACAAAGAATCTGACATTGGTAAGTGGGTAGTTTTGGAAACTTGTAACACTAACAAAGAATTTGAAGATGCTTGTTTTAGAGGTGGAAGAGACTTAAGAAGGGAAGGAAAAGATTGCAAAGATTGTATTTGACATAGTTTATTTTCCAGAAAATCTTATATTAATAAGCGGGTAGTTATGGAAACTTGTCGCGGTAGTTTATTCTCTAGAAAATCTTATATTAATAAGTGGAAAGTTATGGAAACTTGTGGGGGTAGTTTATTCTCCAGAAAATCTTATATTAATAAGTGGAAAGTTATGGAAACTTGTAGCAGTAACAAAGAATTTGAAGATGCTTCAGCCTTCTATAAAATCTTATATTAATAAGTGGGTAGTTATGGAAACTTGTAGCAATAACAAAGAATTTGAAGATGCTTCTTTTAGGGGTGGAAGAGACTTCAGAAGGGAAGGAAAAGATGGCAAAGATTGTAGGTCCAATGTCAACGCCATTGACAATTTCTCCGTATTATTCCATACCATTATTGAGCTAAAAGCAACCATTGTGTTTGAGGCACCTATCATTACCATTGTTGTTTCTCCTACTCTTTGCTTTTGTTGAGAATGTACCCTTAAATGTGTTGTCGTGTGACACTCAAAACTTTAAAATGGCGGTATAGATGCAGATTTTAGGACCAAAATTGTAATCTGCCATCGTAGGGGCTGAGTGTATTAAAACAAAAATTATTGAGTTATGTCTTTATGTACCAAGTGATGTTTTTATCTAGCTCCCAGTCCAGTTTGGGTTGCTTTTCCAATGGGTCAGTCCGGATGAGAGATTCCAATAAGTTACTATGTGCTACCTCAAATTTTTCTTTTAGAAATTAATTTTCAAGCTGTGTAACTTGGGAGATCACTGGTGAATATTGAAGGCTGTATGAATTGGTCAATTAATATGTAAATTGGACCATAACACTAGTCACTAAGCTATATAAAGTAGGCGAATATCAACAAGTGGTCAATTGGTATGATAAACAATGGATGGAAAATACTTTTCCCTGTCTTTTTTTAAATAGGTTAAGAATTTATTAGGGGCCTATTACCACTCAAACTAGCAGGGATCCTAGAGGGGCACTTGCTAGGTCAAGAGCAACAATGGAGCTATAACCCATTGTCACCACAACTAAAGCTCCCTAATCTTTACGGACTTTCACTTATGGGAGGAGACTCGGTACATATGGGAAATCACCTATGAAGGGTAGATCAATGAAATGGATAAGAGGTGATTCCAATAACCCTTTCCCAGGAAAAACTCAAAATTAGGGCCTACTTGCTATTTAGGCAAGGTGTAGGGTTCTCTAGGAGGGGTTGATGAGGATTGAGGGCTAGGCTAAAGGAATTTGACTTGAAAAGGAGCTTCCTAATCCCTAATATCCTTACGGAACTTGGTTTCCCAAGTGGTTTTTTGAAGAATCAATTTTGACAGGAAATGGAACCACACGAGACCAAGTGGATCCCCAGATAGGTCAAGGTAATGGGATTTGGCAACCAACGATGTACTTGACCCAACTAGGGAAGAGAAAGGGATCAAAGAAATAATTTCTAATAAGGGCAATATGATGATCCCAATGAAGCTACTAGTCCAAGGAACCTTAATGAAGTCCATAGGTGCCATAATGTGAAACAGGATTCCCAAAAGCAGTGGACAAGTGGGTGCCCTCTTGCTCTCAAAGTAGTAAACATGTGGTGCTCCCAAGTGTGTGTGGGGGCACACAAGTGTCCTCATGGGTTTCCAAACAAATCGAAGATGTCTCTAGACCATCTGCAAAGGATTGGATGGTAGTATAAATGGTGCCACATCATCATACAAGTCTTGGGTCATCTATGAAGTGCATAATGTAACTGTGGGGCCGACTAGGCATGGTGAACCAGATGCATATTCTTCGTCTAATAGGTGAACCATAAGCGATCTTTGAATGACTTTGGGGACCCATGGAATGGTACATGCTGTTGTGGAGGCCCATGGATCTCTACACACACCCTACATGTGCCAATGTAGCCCTCTGGAGGGTCAGGAGCCCATCTAAGGAGACCAAACCTTAAATGGAGACCATCTGCAATTTTGCATAAGATCCAATTCCTCCCCATACCTTCCAGCACATCAAGTCATTAAAGTAATCAAGTAAAATAATTTACAAACAATGGAAACAAGTGGGCTCTTCATAATGGCATGCCCTTCCATAATGGGCTTTGGTATGTGCTAATGTCTACAAGCTCCAAGGGGGTTAACTAATCATCCTATTAGGAGGTTTCTGCTGTTAAAGGGGGTGATATGTTCATGGTACATCCTTCAAATGGTGGTGGCATGTGATACAATGATGGAACAGAGAAGGGGGTGAAGGGGAACAACCTGGGTCACATGCCATGGCCCAAGGGTAGCTAATAAAAGGGAAGCCCACACTCGGGTAAATAACGTGTTGGAGGGAGCAATCGTGGTACATGAGTTACCTCGACCTTGAGCAATCGTGCAAAGTATAGCAGTGGATACCCCTCTTCAAGGTGGGTCGGTTCATTGCCCACCAGGGGTTGGGACATTCATGGGTTCTTGAATGATAAAGGAGACTCATCTAGGGCCTCTAGGAACCAGGGTGATGACCATGGAAGGGGTAGAGCTTGTGTAATGGCTTTTGCGCATGTGCTTAATGTGTTTGTCTCGACCATCTTTTGCATTTTGTGGTACAATTTCTGTTGAATGTGGCCAATTATGCTTTTTCTTTTCTTTTTATTTGCATCAACCTGTGGGGCATCGTTCCAGGCCTGATCCAAGATGTAGGCAAGGGGAGGGGGTGGCTTACCCTATGTGGACCCAGGAGAGGAATGTGGACCCAAGTGGGAGAAGTGATGAAAGGGGCTATAATGAGTGGAAGGGGAGTAATATATGTGAATTGGGGAGGGGGACCACACATCCAAAATCAGGGTTTCCCATGTAATAGCATCCCAAAAACCCAAAGGCCAGTAAAAGAGATCCCACAGGACTAGGGTTCAAAGTTAACGTCCCAGAAGAGACTTAGGGGACGAGAGCACAGACCTAGTCCACTCTTTCTGCCGAATCCCCCCATTATCTATGCCTAAGAGTTTCCATGATAAGTAAACTAACATACTCAGTTACCAAATGACAAGGCATACCTTTAGGCTTGGGAGGCCCACCTTCAAACATATGATCATGACAGATGGGTGAGGGACCGCATGGCTGGCTTAGGTGGCAGAGAAATGGCACAACGAGCTAGTCGGTGACTGCTGGCTAAGGACCATTATGGGGAATATTTTTCTCTTAGGGATATCACCCACAAAGTGGTGGGTAATAGGACCAATATTTTTCAGATGGACACACTAACAAGTTCACATTTTCGATGTATAAGACAATGCATAAAGCATGGTGGAATTTATGGACTAGTAATAGAAGATTGTAGAAGGAAATTGTAAACTTGGTGGCTTCTATAAAGAAATATTGCAGAAGCATCAAACCCATATGAATGTATTATGGAACATAAGAACTTTCAAAGAAACATAGTATAGGTGACAACTGCATAAAAAGGACATTGCCCAAAACGTGGCTTGAAAAGCATGGGTCCCTGACAACATGACCTTACATGGTTGTTTGTATAGTTCATATTCCACAAAACATACAACACACTGCAAACAACATGAGAGGGTATAAAGAAAGAAATAAAAAAGGGAAAAGAAAAAGTCTCTAAATGCAGGGTTTGGATTCCATTAACACTTTTTTTTTAATATGAAATGCAGATGGGTATAAATATGTAGTTCTGGTTTCATAGAAATTTTCTTGAATATAGCCGAGGGTTAGCTAAAGTGGTTATATTTTTTTTCTTTCACTAAGTTATTTATATATAAATTAATTAAATCATTTTGTTTTTTATTGTTTTGGTTCAAAATTTGGTGAAAAATAATTCTAGTGATTTGAATGGATTCCAAAAAGGGGGAGCGATTTATTAATATCAAATGAGAAGTGCCCATTGGATGAAACATGTTGGATCTTGATGATAATTCACAAAACAATTCAACACACATACGAAACCAGTGATGGAAAATTTCTTCACCTGCCGCACATTTATTCTGAACAGTGAATTTAATTTAAAAGTTTTTCAAGGTCACTATGATTTTACTTTGAACAATGAATTTAACTTAAGTCTGGTAAAGTCCCTACAATACAGACATGTAGATTCAATGTTAAGATAAATAAAAAAAATTGCCTCGTTTTATCACTGTCTCTTTTTAATAGAAAATATTCTGAAATTATGTTTTTGGTTTCACTGTCAATTTAATGCTTTATTCACTGGCACTGTAAGAAAATCAGTGAGGACTATGAATCTTGATCGAAGACGAAATACGCAGATCGAATTCCAGTTCTCTTACTTTGATATTGGAACTGCGTCCTTATCAAATATATTATTTAAGTTTTACCATATCCAATCTCGTAAATAAAGCTCTCAAAGCTAGTATTTCAATTCTCCCAAATCTAATATTTCGGTTCCTTCGTACTTTGAAGTCATTGCATTTTGTAGTAAACTGATTTCAGTTCTCCTAAATCTAATCACCTACCTACATGAACTCACATTTCAGTTCCTTCGTACAATAAAGTCATTGCATCTGGCAGTGAGTTGACCACTGGATAGTACATCACTATCATTGCGAAATAAGATTGAAACTCACTTAACCAATTAGAATGAAAAAAAATAAAAAATAAATTAATTTATTTTATAATGTTAATGGTTATTTTATTTTTAGTCAAACAATAGACTAATTCATAGTCATTGGAAAAACCAATGCGTTATCACTTATCATATCACTTGCCTTGTGGCCGGGATAACAAGTGCTAAAGAGTAGCTTGCCCCTGCCCCTTAGTAAAAAAAATACTGTGTTACATGTTAGAGAACACAAGTGTATTTAATAAGTAAAAAAATGCTGTGTTACAAGTTAGAGAATAGAAGTATATTTAATAAGTGTTGTCCCTACCGCTTAGTAAAAAAAAATAGTGTGTTACAAGTTAGAGAATATAAGTGTATTTAAAAAGTGTCTCTGGAAATTCAGCGGTTTTGAAGGCGAAGAAGTTGGACAATATTTTGCTGTTGAGATTTTCTGTTTCACAAAGTAGGCAAAAATCTCTAATGTGTGACAACAATAGGAATTTGTTGCTAGATTAGCTCGAGGTAGTTGGGAAAGAGTTAATGTATCCTATATTTGTTGTGAGAGGATTTATGAGTCAGTTAGATTCTCTTGGCTATAAAATACATGCCCGTACAGATATTGGGAGTGAGAGTTTGTGAGGAAATTGATTATTTTGTAATCTCTTGTTTGATAATAAAGATTGCCGATGCCTATGTTTGGTGGACGTAGCCCAGATTGGTTGGGTGAACCACGTTAATTTTCTGTGTCTTCTGTGCATGATTTATTTGCTGTGTATATTTTGTGTCTGCTGCGCACCTTTGGCTCCAACAAATGGTATCAGAGGAAGTTGGAGGGCGTGGCGCAGCGGAGGATGAGGAGGTTCTGTGTGTAACGTGTTCCTGCTGTTGGAGCATGGCGCTGCCAAACACATGATTTGGAGCGGACTGAAGGTTGGCTGTTATTTAGAGCGATATCTTCTGAATAGACGAGTGGATACATCTCCGAACGGTGACTATCAAAATCCAGGGAGCATAGCGCGGAACCGTTGTTTCCCGAGGAGCATACCACCAGTATTCCTTTCTGGGTCGCGTGAAATGATCCTATTGCTTTTGGGTCGTGCAGAAAACCTGTTGGCGAGGTGCCTGTGGACATGCGTGATTGAACTGTGGCTGTGCACGCAGAAAGTTCATCATATTTCATAGCAAAACAGGTAAACTCGTATTCTGGTCCTTTGAAAACAAAAGGGATGCCGAACGCTGAAACAAAACAGAAAACTGAAACGCTGAAACGCCTTGATTGAAAAGGGATGCCGAACGCTGAAACGCCTTGATTGAATTTGAAATTCATTAGACATTTGTACTTCCATCGGGAACGGCTGTAAAGTATACCTATTTTGTGGTGCGTGATGAGAATGCGTATTGGATTGGTTTTGTTCTCAGTGAATTTCCATTGGCGCAAATTTTTTGGTTAAACAATAGCTCAAAATAAATAGAAAGGCGCACTTTGACTTGATTAAATACGCCAGTGCTCCATTGGCGCATTGCTCCATTGCACTTTGATTTACTCGGTTGTGTGCTGTAATCTGCACAGTTGAGATTAACTTTTTTTTTATTGCCCAATGTACTGTAATTTGCACAGCAAACAAACAAACAAAAAAATTGAAGCAAAGGCAGTAAGGCATAGGCGGTTTTTTGAGATTAACTTCTTTTATTAAAAATTGGATTTGGAGATTATTGTTTTTTGATACAAGATGGCGAAAACTTAGAGTGCCCACAGCAAACAAACAAACAAACAAACAAACAAAAAAAATTGAAGCAAAGGCAGTAAGGCATAGGCAGTTTTTTGAGATTAACTTCTTTTATTAAAAATTGGATTTGGAGATTATTGTTTTTTGATACAAGATGGCGAAAACTTAGAGTGTCTGGTTTGAAATCGAGAAGTTTAATGGCAAAAATAATTTCGAGATCTGGAAGGTGAAGATGTACGATTTGCTTGTCCAACATGGTGTGGCAAAGGCGTTGTTGGGAAAATCCAAATAGCCTTACAAAATCACAGATAATGAGTGGGCCGAGATGGATGAAAGAGCAATAAGTGCTATTCGACTGTGTCTAGCTGATGATGTCCTGTTTAATATCGTGTCGGAAACAACAACTGTTGGTTTGTGGACGAAACTGGAGAAACTGTACATGACCAAATCCTTAACCAATAGGATTCTCCTGAAGCGACAGTTGTACAGTTTGCGAATGAAGGAAGGTACATCAATTGCTGATCATTTAAATGCTTTTAATACTCTTCTGGTGCAATTACAAAGTATAGAAGTAAAAATTCAATCCGAGGATAAAGCTATTACTTTATTATGCTCGTTGCCCGAGTCATGGGATCATTTTGTTACTTCTATAAGTCTTAGTTCAGCAGAAACTATTGAGTTTGATGATGTAGTTGCATCTTTATTATCGGAAGAAACAAGGAGAAGGTCGCATTCAGAAACCTCTACATCAGAAGCTATGATGGTTAGAGGTTGTTCGAAAGAAAGACGCTCCAATAGGCCGAGCGACTCACGTTCAAAGTCGAAAGGGAAGAAGAGTAAGGTAAAGTGTTGGTTTTGTGGCAAATCGGAGCATTTAAGGAAGGACTGCTGGAAGCGACAACAGCAAACTTCTAAAGCAGATTCTTCGACAGAGAAGAAGGAGGCAAATACGACAGATACAGGTTCAGCATCTGGTTCAGGTATGAGTGATGTAGTATTATCAATTAATGTGCAAATCATGATCAACATTGTTTGTTAGATTCTGGTGCATCAAACCACACGTGTATTCATAAAGAATGGTTTAAGACATATAAATCAATTAATGATGGAGTTGTGTACATGGGTAATGATGTAACATGTAATATTGTGGGGATTGGGAGTATACAACTGCAAATGTTTGATGGGACAGCTTAGATGTTAATTGATGTGAGGCATGTACCGGATTTAAGAAAAAATTTGATTTCATTAGGAGCACTTGATTTAAATGGATATAAAACTGTAATTCAAGGTGGAGTAATGAAAATTTACAAAGGTATTTTAATAGTTATGAAAGCTAAGAAGGTAGGAAATCTATTTCAGTTTGAAGGAGGTACAGGGTCAGATTATGTGTCTACGGTGTCTGAACATGACAGTAGTTCCATTCACTTATGGCATCAAAGATTGGGGCATATGAGTGAAAGAGGGTTAAAATTTTTGGCTGATCGCAAGTTACTTCCAAATTTAAAGTCTGGAAAGTTAGATTTCTGTAAGCATTGTCTGTTTGGAAAACAAAGTAAACAAAAGTTTAAAACAAGCAACATACTAGTAAGGATACCGACTAATATCCATTCAGATGTTTGGGGTCCAGCCCCTACAACCTCATATGGTGGTTCGTCATATTTTTGTATCCGTTTATTAGATGACTTTTCTAGGAAAGGTTGTGGGTCTGCATGTTTGAAAAGGAAGTCTGATGTTTTTCCAGTTTTCAGCAGTTTAGAGGCAATTGGTAGAAAACAACACTGGTAGAACAATAAATGTTTAAGAAACTGAACAATGGTGGTGAGTTTACTTCCAAGGAGTTTGACAGCTATTGCAAGGATGTAGGGATCGAGAGACATAAGACCACAGTTTATACTCCTCAGCAAAATGGAGTTGCCGAACACATGAATAGGACTCTTCTAGAGAGAGCAAGGAGTATGCTGAGTAACGCCGGGTTGCAAAAGGAGTTGTGGACGAAAGCGGTGGCAATAGCTTGTTATGTGATAAACCGATCTCCATCGATGGAAATAGGCTGCAAGATTCCTCAAGAGGTATGGAAAGGTCACCCTTGTGACTATTCTAAACTCAGAGTGTTTGGTTGTGATGCGTATGCTCTAGTGCCTAAACATCAGCGAACTAAATTAGATCCAAAGTCTAAAGGGTATATCTTTGTTGGGTATGGTGTTGGAACAAAGGGATATAGATTGTGGGATCCTACTACCCGCAAAATCA
>APFE030072405.1:276148-330124 GCA_000404065.3 Pinus taeda
AACAGGGTATCAGGCTAATTGTTGTCAAGGTGGAGATTGTTGAGATTTTCTGTTTCACAAAGTAGGCAAAAATCTCTAATGTGTGACAACAATAGGAATTTGTTGCTAGATTAGCTCCAGGTAGTTGGGAAAGAGTTAATGTATCCTATATTTGTTGTGAGAGGATTTATGAGTCAGTTAGATTCTCTTGGCTATAAAATACATGCCCGTACAGATATTGGGAGTGAGAGTTTGTGAGGAAATTGATTATTTTGTAATCCCCTGTTTGATAATAAAGATTGCCGATGCCTATGTTTGGTGGACGTAGCCTAGATTGGTTGGGTGAACCACATTAATTTTCTGTGTCTTCTGTGTGTTATCTCAAAATCTGACCTTGGAAGGCTGCAGACCAGGAAGACCTCAAGTAACTATTACAAACCTGCTTTAGGCTGAGTCTTAGCCTCCTCAACCTGAGAGGGCTCTCTCAAAAAGGGTTAATGATTTTGATTATAGTTAAGATGGCTAACTCTAGTGAAACAAATGTAAAAATATGAATGGTGGAAACACATTTAGCAACTATTCATTGGGCTTATGGAGTCAACATCATTTCAATATACAATGGTATTAACCTTACATAGAAGTCAAGGCATTCAGCATTTAACATATTCAGAACATACCAACTCAAATAGGACCACACAGTCTATGAATGTATACAGGAAGTTAGAGCACCTTAAGTGAATTCGAAGTGATTACACATTCATACCATTGAAAATATTAGGAAAAGAACAATACCACACATTCTGAACATCAAATCCCTCATGAATCCTGAGAAGCAAAGCCAAACTTGTATTACCAAAACAGAGTATTACATAAGCCAAATATCAGAGTTTTTTCATAAATTTTCCAACCTCTAATACATTTCTCTTTCTCCTATATATAGAGCTCTTCTACCTAACTGAGATTCCTCCTCAAGCATGAGGGGAATTCGAATTCCTCCTTGTTTGACACCTATTGACACTTAAACTAACTATTTAATACAAAAGATAGCTAACTAGGAGTCCTAGAGACCTAAAACAATTAGGAGTGTAACTCCTCATTATGATCAAAACAACCTTATCTAGGAATTAAACACTCCTTTTGACACATAAAAATCCATGAAGTCGAATTTGATGAAGCCCATAACCTTCCAGCTGGCCGTTGATGACTCATCCTTTTGTTGTTCCTAGAAACTAGGAAAGTGTCCCTTGCTCTGTTCTAGCTGAAAAATAGGTCTTGGGACAGAGCTCATAACTTCCAATAAAAATTGTATTTAGAAAAACTGAATGAGGCTTTTGTGGACCAATCCATGCTTAAAAAAAACCTCTCTTGGTTTTTTGAAACACCTTTCCTACCGCCCAAAATATGTCTTTGAAAAACAGGTGTCAAACAGAGAAATAAGCTTGTGAAAAACTGCACTTACAGCAGTTTTGTAGCGCAAGTTTGATCATTCATTTCTCTCAAATAATAATGGATCTGAAGAAAGTGGAAGAGGTTTTTGTACTTCAGTATGTTAAGGATGAAAACCTCTTTCACTTTTCAGAGATGAGGTTTTAACTGCTCATAAATGCTTCTAGAAATTGACTGGTAAAAACAAGGAGAGAAAGTTCCTCCTTTTTGCTTTTGATCTTCACAAGGATATTCGAAATCAATTATGCCTGCTATCCTTCTTCGATTACACAAAAATGTATTGGAGTGCCACATTCTTGATGTGCCGTAGACCTTGCCCATGCACGTGTATGAGGATAAAACTTGTTTAATTCTGCCTGAAGTATGATGAACAATACTTGGCTGTGATCAGCTTTATGACAAATGGGTTATGGTTTATATATGCTTTTGCTTTGCTTGTTTTGTGCTTGCTGAATGCTTATCTTGTGTAAATGATCTTTCTTTAGAAACTCCTTTTCGAAAAGGTTTCCCTCTTGTCCCTCCAAATTGGTCAACTTCATCAAAATATGTGGCTACTGCAGTTTTGTAGCGTGCTACGAAATCGCTGTGCATTAGGGATTATCTTCAGCAGTTTCATAGCGCGCGCTACGAAACTGCTGTGTAATCACAAAAACACAATTTAAATGCCAAAATTCGACTATATTGAGCCTCTTTGTATTGGAATGTCTTTTTCAACTTCCCTGAAGCTATTCAAAACTGAAAGAAACTGCTGTGTAATCACAAAAACACAATTTAAATGCCAAAATTTGACTATATTGAGCCTCTTTGTATTGGAATGTCTTTTTCAACTTCCCTGAAGCTATTCAAAACTGAAATGGAGATGCATCATTCTTGAAAAAACTTGCAACAAGGTAAATCATCAAAATTTGGTACATGACCTTACTTGCTATGTGATTTTCCTTAGCTAAGGAAATCCTTTCTGCTGGCTTAGTTGTATCTTCAAATCCTCAATTTGCCTCTTCATAATAATGATGTTGGGTTTGAGCCTATTATTAATCCATCTGATGTATCTTGCCTTGTTTAACTTAGGAACTGCTTCGCTTGAAACAATGATGAAGATTTCTGATCTCTGCTCACCATAGGCTTGTTTGCTCAAACTAAGAATGGTAGCAAATTTCTATTGCATGAACACGACCAAGATCAGCGTGAATATGTTCAGGATCAATTAACTCTTCCCTTACCCTTTTTCTTTGAAATTTTGTCAGTGATAACACTGTGCATGATTTATTTGCTGTGTATATTTTGTGTCTGCTGCGCACCTTTGGCTCCAACATTTGCACCTAAATAAATTAATGGTGGTGATAACTTCAGATCATCAATACAATCATATCACACTAACTAAGAATAGGTTGAATGATATTTGCCAATGACAATCATAACTCAAACAGTGCACCCAATGGAGAGAGAAATATGCATCAATTCTAGTGCATATACATGTGTTTGAGAAATTCAAGGATGTAGCTTTGCTAGATTGAATTTAGCGATTTACACTTTATTGCACACATTTAATGGGCAAGTTTGTTGGGACAAGGATGTAGCTTTGCTATATTGAATTTACTGATTTACACTTTATTGCACACATTTAATGAGCAAGTTATGAGGGACAGCGTCAACCCTAGTTTGCTAGGGTAAGGATGCAGCTTCGCTATATTGAATTTAGCAATTTACACTTTATTGCACACATTTAATGGGCATTGCTACACTTTATTGCATACATATATGGGCATCGCTAATAGTATGTTTGAATTGGAAGTGCTGAATTTTGGTATAGATTAGATCTGTTCGTGCTTTGAGACTTTAATTTTAGTTTTGTATTCAATTCTACTTTGAGATTAAAATCAAATATAACTTGAATTATATTTCATGGTTGGCAGATTGGTTTCAACCCAGAATTCCCACAATCAAGATGCTTTGTTGTGGTGCGGAAGGATGGATCAATAGAGGACTTCTCTTATCACAAATGTCTGAATGGACTAGCTGGTCACTTTTCTCCTGACCTTGCTTTTGAATATCAACAAAGGCTATGTCCCCATATACGATTCTAGCTTCTGTAACGTCCTGTTACAATCACAAATATCACATAGTTTGTCATATCTTTCCTGTCTCAACTATATCGTATACCCTCCAATTTGCTTGGGGAATTTTGTACAATGATTATTGATTTTTAACAACTTGCCTTGTAATTTTTTTCACAGGCATTTAATAATCATCGACCTTGTGTCACGAAAAGCCAAAAATCATGAGATGTCATTTGAAATTTAGTTCATTCTTAATACATATTATTTTTATTCTGAACTACCATACTTTATATCGGTCCTGCCTATTAACAAACTTTTTCTGATGGCAAGGAGTCTGGCATGGTTCTGGAACTGCTGCGAATGATTGCGGCGATAACCAAACCGCATCCCTATTTCACATTGGAATTTATGATGTCCACAAATTTTTATTTGAAGTCTAAAAGCTGGTGCTACTTTTGTTTCAGGCATTGTATTTACTATTCATGGTTTTATGAATTTACATTTTGAACAGGTTAAGAATGCAAATTACAACTCAAGTCCCCAATAGGAAATGCAGTGATTCTTGCTTCATCTACTCATAAGGGGGTTGGGGGAAGTTGATTCAAGAAGCATGCTGCCGGGTCTGAGGGGTATATATGATACCAAATTTGCCTGTGACTTGCACCCTCCCTTGTCACTTTGTAACATGCCATTCCGGGATGGGGAAGAACACAATGAGAATGGAAGCTTGGTAGATGGCTTGACAGTAGATTGACCTCACTAACGTACCAAGGCCTTTTAGCCATCCATTATATTCTTATAGAAGTAAAGGAAAAGATTATGCATCAATATGTGCAGAAAATTGGATGCAAATACATGTGTCCAGTTGTTTTCAAAAGTTGGATATTTGAATTTCGAAGTCGGGTTATCTGAATTCCAAGTTAAACATTTTTGTGCTTTTTATAATGTCGAGAAAATTTAGTTGTTTCGGATGTTCATGGAGATCAAAAATTGGATTGAAAACTTCTTACTCTCCAAATATCATTGAAATAGGAAGCAATCAAACTGCCCACCATTAGTTTCCCATTAAAACTGGAGTTTCTCACATGTAACTATTTAGTGGTTATTGTTTATTAGTTTCCCATTAAAACTGGAGTCTTGTCACAAGTCACTATTTAGTGCTTATTGTTTATGGGTGGATTTTATTTTATTTTTAAACCTGGTAGGAATTCGAAGGAGTATTTAGTGGCTATTCTTTATGGTTAATATAAGAATAGTGATTTGATTGTTACTTCTATGAAGACATAGATACTTTATTTTTCTATGGCTTTGAACTTGTGATTTCTTGAGAGGAAACACATGCTTTTAACCATTAGGTTCACTTGAGTTGTATGTATATATATTCTAAGAATCACATTTCTACTAGAGCTTTCTCACATGCATGCATGGACTTGTGGGATGTTGTCATCAGGATTGATTGAGTTTGGACACTCTTTGGGAGACATGTTGGGACAATTTTTTATCTTTACAAGTAACCCTCACCTTCAACTTCTCTCCATGAGACTTGAACTTAAGACTTGATAGAACTAAACCCCACATAAATCAGTGAATTAATATCTTATAGAGCCTAGACACTCTTTGGAACAATTTGATATAAATTTTTATCCTCCATTATTGACTACTACCATCTACTACCATTTAAACTCTTTGTATGTTATTTGAATCTAAGGCTTAAGAGGACTAAATCACAGTCAAATCAAGTAATCGACACTTCATAAGTAATTTTAAATTTTAAATTATATAATATTTACAAGTGTCTATAATTTATAGATTATAAAGCCTATTTTTAAATAATATTCAACTTAATATTTAAATTTTGGTTAACCATCAGAGTAAAATTATTTATTAATAACATTAAAATTATAAAGCCTATTTTTATATAATATTCAACTTAATATTTAAATTTTGGTTAACTATTGGAGTAAAATTATTTATTAATAAAATTAAAAGCATTTAGAGAGTGTCATTCTATAAGCTTATGTAACTCCCCTTTCCATTTTGAGGAAAACAAATGCTTTGGAGAGTTTCATTCCTTCATGTTTCAAACTTTTGTCATTCTCTTTGCATTATCTACAACGAAAAAGCCGATAGCATAGACTATAATCATTTAGATTATAAAGTCTAGCGTAGACTATAAGCTTATTGAATAATATTCAAACTTAAGATAAAAAATCACATTTGATTGAAAATGAGTTGCAGCTCACGGGTGAGCACTGCACTTGGAGACTGCACTCAAACGGAGAGATCACTCTGCCTTCATTAATTAGAAAATGCATCTTTAAGTACATCACAAGAAATGAAGTTGTAAACAGACTCCTAAATTCTATGAACAAATCCTAAACTAAGGAGATATGTTACAACAATGTAACCATTTCTTCATTAATATAAAAATAATATTAATTATTTTCAACTCCCCCCCTTAATGGAGAAAGGATTACCCTGGACTCCTAGCATCCCTCTAAACAATTCAAACTTTACACGCCCAAGAGGCTTAGTAAAAATATCAGCCATCTTGTCACAAGTTTTACAATACTCAACAAATAACTCCTTTGACTGTAGTTTCTCTTGAACAAAATGGAATTGAGTATCGATGTGCTTGGTGTTTTTATGAAAGACTGGATTATATGCAAGCTTGATGGTACTCTGGTTGTTAGTTTTGATGATAGTTGATTCTTTCTGTTCTTCTCCTGCATTGTTGAGAAGTCTTCTTAACCAGATAGCTACACATTTGGCTACACACAATGCTTGGTACTTAGCTTCACATGAAGATAAAGCTACAGTGCTTTGCTTTTTGCCGCTCCATAATATGACCCTGGATCCAATGCTGAATGCGTAACCTGTGATAGACCTTCGATCATCCAAGTTACCTGCCCAATCTGAATCTGAAAAACCTGCTAGAATAACATCAGATGTGTCCGTGTATAAAATACCATAATTACTAGTACCACTAAGGTACCTCAACACGTTTTTTGCTGTGATCTAGTGACTTTTGAGTGGTTTTGACATAAACTGGCTCAACATACTAATAGAGTATGCCAAGTTGGTCTAGTTGTAATAAGATATATCAAACTCCCAACTTGTTGTCTGGACATAGTGGCATCCACCTCTTTAGTACCATTGTCACTGCTCAACTTTAAATTCTGATGCAATGGTGTTGTTACTATCATCCTTTCCTTATTCAACTTGTTCATGAAATATGACATCTCTGCTTGCAAAAACCTTATGAGTCACAGGATTAAATAACTTATATGCTTTAGACTCAGTGCCATATCCAACAAAGATACATTTCATGGCTTTAGGATCTAACTTCTTCCTATCTGCCTTAAGTATATGAGCATAAGCTTTTGACCCAAATACTCTTAAATGACTCAATGCTGGTTTGAATCCAAATAATGCTTCAAAAGGGGTTTTGAAGCCTAGACATTTAGTAGGACTCCTATTCTTTAAATAGACAACAGTGTTAATAGCTTCTGCCCAAAAACCATTTGATAGACCCTTACCTTGAAGCATGCTCCTTGTGCACTCCACAAGGGTTTTGTTCTTTCATTCTGCCACTCCATTCTGCTGTGGTGTGTGAGGCACTGTAAACTGTTGAACAATCCCATGATGCTTGCAGAAATTCATGAACTCTCCCGACCTGTATTCTCCCCCTTGATCTGAGCGGAGAATTTATATGCTTTTTCCTGTCTGGTTTTCTACCATAGATTTAAATTCTTTAAAGTACTGAAAGGTCTGACTCTTTTTACTCAGAAAATATATCCAAGAAAATCTAGTGCAATCATCAATAAATAAAAAAAAGTAATATGCACCACCTAGTGACCTAGTTTGCATAGGTCCGCATATGTCTGTATGCACCACATAGTGACCTAGTCTGCATAGGTCTGCATATGTCTGTACGCACTAGCTCTAGAATATCTCTTTCCTTTCTATTAACATGCAAAGGGAATTCTTCTCTATGCATTTTACCTAATGCACATCCATCACAATCCAACTAAACATTATGGAAAACAGGGAGTCCATCGACCATACCTTTTCTTTGAAGTAGAATGAGGTCTTGCAGATTAAGATGGCTGAATCTCTGGTGCCAGAGGTTTTCGACTGTCGATCTAGTTGCGACCATGGCTTGCTGTGGCATACTTTTCACATCTAGTCTGTACAGGCTCCCCACACGCACTCTTGTTGCAACTGTTTCCATCTTGCTATCCTTTATGACACAGTTAGTCTTGAAGAATTGAACTTGCATGTTCTGATCAGTTATCATAGATACAGAGATCAAGTTTTTCTTGATTCCGGGCACATACAATACATTCTTAAGGTGTCTAATGTCATCGCTAGGTAACTTTACCGGAATATCACCATACCCTTTTATCTCATATCCGCTATCATCTCCTAAATAAATTTTTGACCCACATGAAGTTTCTTCAAGAAATTCAAACCATTCCTCCTTACCTGTCAGATGTGAGGATGCACCGGAATCGACATACCATATGTCGTCCTCATCTCCCTTAGAAGTTGAAAGGGCATAATTGGCTATAAATAGTCGAAGTTCGTGGCTATGGTATTCATCTTCCTCAGCAAAGTAACCTTTGTGCTTTCTTTGTTTATTCCTTGCTTTGTCTGCCTGCCTCTTATAACATTCTTTAATCTGCTGACCAATTTTTCCACAGTAAAAACATTTCTTGCTGGGAAAATTATTAGCAGACATACCTTTGAACGGTCTCTTTTGAAATGTGTTGGCTCCTCTCTGCTACTGTTGTTGTGGTTGTTGTTGCTGCTGTGGCTGTTGTGGCTGCTACCCTCTATATTGTCGCCTTTTCGCCATCAGAGCAAGATCATTGCTCTATGATTTCAAATTTTGTCGTCGCTCTTCTTCTTGTAGCAGAATCCCTATCAACTCTTCAAATGTAGGGGCCTTCTCCCTTGCTGCCAATCCTGTGATGAACATCTGATATTCATCTGTCATTTCGTTCAACGTGATCATGACTATATTGGAATCAGACACTTTCTCTCTGATGTCTCCCAATCTGTCCTTCAGGTCTTTGACTCTAGCAATGAATCCAGCATCGGACTCATTCTCCTCCATCTTCATTACAAACAGCTTGCCTTTGAGTGGCAAGACACGATTTGTATTTTGCGTCTAGTATAGGTTCTTGATCGTCGTCCAAATGTCACTGGACGATTCGCTGTCTCTAATATGTGGGATAATATTGTCCTTTACAGACTTCTTCAGTATGACCTTTGCTTTGGTCTCCCTTTTATCCCAGTCTTGTTCTTGTTTGCTAGACTCGTCGAGATACAATTCTATACTATTATTATACTGGATTGATAAACTTTCTGATCTTCCGATGAATAATTCTACCCAACGTAACAATTGCAGGACACACTAAAAAAAATCAACACATACCAAATCCGAGCCACTGTTTTGTTGAAAATTCTGTACCTTCAATGTGCCACCACCGGGCAAGTTCGATATGCTACCACCGAGCAAATCCGAAACTTCAATATGCCACCACCAGGCAAGTCCGATCTGCCACCTTTGGGCGAATCAGGAACTTCACTACGCCACCACTGGGCAAGTCCACTACTCTGTGCTTTGATACAAAGATAAAAAATCACACTGGATTGAAAAGGAGGAGTTGCAGCTCATAGGTGAGAACTGCACCTGGAGACTGCATTCAAACGGAGAGATCACTCTACCTTCATTATTCAGAAAATACATCTTTAAGTACATCACAAGAAATTAGGAAGCTGTAAACAGACTCCTAAATTCTAGGAACAAATCTTAAACTAAGGAGATATGTTACAACTATTTAACCATTTCTCCATTAATATAAAAATAATATTAATTATTTTCAACTACTTAAGTATTTAAATTTCAAACTTTGGTTAACTATTAAAAATTAAAAATAGATTTTTTTATTAACTGCATTATCTACCAGAAAAAACGACGATATTCTTGAACAATATTGAAGTGTTTAAATTTTTAACACTATTCAAAGTACTTAATTTTTTTTTTTTTTTTTAACTGTTAAAAAGTAAAAGTAGAATTATATATTAACAACATTATTTATATAGGAAAAATATTAAAAATAGAATTCATTATTAATGATATTTAAATTAGAATTATATATTATCAACATTATTTATAGGAAAAACACTAATAGGGTAGATTATACTCATTTAGATTATAAAGTGAACTATATTCAAACTTAAGTGGAATTTGAACCAGTGACTTTTCGCAAGGAGTGCCTTAACAGTACATCCATTCACTGTCAATCCAAAGCCTTGTGGGTAAAAAATAGAATTCATTATTAACGATATTAAAATATTTGTGGAGTTTCGTTCTTTAAGGTTTCAACATTCTAACATTGTCTACAAGGAAAACAATTATGATAGGGTAGGCTATAATTTCTTGTTTTGACGAAACTGAAGAAAGAAAACAATTATGATAGCGTAGACTATAATTTCTTGTTTTAACAAAACAAAAGAAAGAATAGAGAGCTACCCAAAGTTTTGGCTAACAAATGCAAATTTTTTTATTAGAACTTTTAATGAAATTAAAGAATTGATGCCCGATAATAATGGAAAAAATATGATGGAACAACTACCCGGTAATAATGGGAAAAAATGTGATAGTAAATGATCCATTTACTAAGTAGGTTTGGACCTAGGTTGGGTTGTGGTGAGAATGGAGAGAGATTTCTACTAACATATTAACGGAATTGATTATCAATTTTTGGAAAATGTGAAAGTAATAAACTAGAGCTTAAGAGGTTAGAGATTTCCAATAATATGCTATGAGTGGAATTGATTATAAATTTTGGGAAATGTAGAAAATAATAAAGTAGAGCTTGAAGTTATAAGTTTTAGAATTAGAGGATCTATCGTTGTGATCTCAAAGGAGCTAGTGATTGAATTTTTTAGTGAAAGATTTGAAAGTTCATCATGGGATCCAAAATTAGTGATTGGATCTTTTACTAAAAGATGTGAAATTTCATTATGGGAGTTAGAAAGCCATTTAGCATAGTGTATGATGATATTCTAGCTTTTGGAGAGTTTAGATTTATCCATGTAGAAGGATCTACCAACTCCTAACTAGTTGACTCGTTGATTCTAGATAGTTAAGGGAGTTGGGTGAAGGAATGGCAAGGAATATGTACCATGAAAAAAATGCATGTATCTCAATGCTTATGTGGTTATGTCATTGTGTGCATGTGTATATATACATCTAACAATGCACATCATACATACTAGCACACATGCATTTGATGATGTACATTGGTGCAACCACAAAGGTGTTATGATATGTGCACCTTTTACACAATGCATATCCCTCTATATACCTGTATTGGAGGCATTACCTAGGTACTTAAGTAACTTTGCCTCCTATGGTGATAGGACAATGCTCTAGATTAATGTAGTGCTACCCAAAACATTTGGTTATCAGCAAGTATTCTTGGAGTGCTATCCAAAATATATGGTGATCGACAAGTGTTCCTAAATATTTTTCAGATAAGGAAATGAAGTTTTTTATGCCGCCTTTCTCTATGATATTTCTACATTTATGGTGTGTGGGTTTAATAACCCTCTCAATATGAGAGCTTGGGTTTATAAAATTGTTAACATTAGCACAGTTGCAACTTGAAGCCCCCTTCAAATCAAATGAATGATTTAGTTCCCAATGGCACATTAGGATGAACTAACAAGTGCCTCTGAATTAGGCACTTAGATTACTAAAAAGAATCAACTCATGGTGGAATTGGTGTATAATGTTGCACTATAAACTTGGATGGAGACTCAAAAATTTAGATGAAAGAAATGTGAATAGATAATGAAAATTGAAAAGAAGATGGTGGTCTTGCTAAAGAAATCGATAGTGCTTGTTAGAGACACAATGGACAAAAGCATAATGTGTTAAAGTGAATCATTCATATTTTCCTAAGATTCATAATCAATTATGTTCCTAAGTGGTAGGACCAAGCCTTTGTGATGGGAACATTATACCTAACTAGCGATAAGAGGTGACCTATAAGCATAGAAACTTTTTGCTCAATGTGAGTGGTTGAATTTCCTCTCAATTTTACAATGTTGTACGCAAGTTTTATGTACTTATTTTTTTAATCTCTATGCTTATTTTATGTTTTATTCTTACATTCTAAAAAATTGAAAATCAAAGGAACAATTATGTTTTGAAACCCTAATTATCAAAAGGCAGTGACATATCAAAAGTGATGTACACAAGACTTCCACAAATGGGATCCATTATATATAAATAATCATTTTTATAAAAAAAAATAGCTACTATTAATATGAATATGATGGTTAGATCCTAAGATCTAAGTATCAATCTATCTACTATTATATGATGTGAACTAAATTATAAATATTATGGAGATGAAAATAATTTGTTTTACGTAAAGTTTTTACAATTAAAAAAACTAATATCAATGTCAATGTGGTAGGGTAGAAGAGAGAGAAACTAATATTATTCTTGGTGTATATGTGGGATGATCTATGAAAAGATTTGAATAAATGTGAAACTAAAACTAATGGATAAAATTGTCAAGGTGTCAGCAAATTACTCCAGACACTTGCTTTCCTTGAATATCAACAACAACATTGCCTCAACACTTTGGATCATGAGAATCAACCTAGTAAAATCACTAACTTTCTATGCCAAGCTAATGCCAATAAACCTTATTACTCAACATTTAGCTACGATATAACAATGGAAAGTTGGTTTTTATTGTTATTCTTGGCAAACATCCTAGCAAGAGGCAAGTTGTTCACCTTAAAGTGAATGCTACAATTCTAACTCAATGATTTCATAGAAAACTCTCAAATGAGGGATTAAAATTTTAGTTTTCTTTCCTTTCTTAGTGAGGGACATTCCACATGTGAAGTTTCTAATTTATGAATGTTTACATGCAATGCACACTCAACATTTGCTATATAACTGCCTCTAGTTGTATTAAATAATTAATTGTATTTTACTCGCCTCATGTTGGCCTCTTCAACTCTCCTAGTTGTATAAGGACATTTGCATTGTTTTCTAGTCTTATATTGCAAGTTTTGTGCTCCTTAACATTACCTAAACTAGTAGGTAGCTTGATTCACTCACCCCAAATGATGTGTAGTGATCTATGGATCTCAAGCAATGCATCCTTAATGAAAAATCCATCTTGGGTCTTAATAGATGCTTTTGGTGCCTTGATAGGGGTTTGGGTTGTTTTTGAAGAGATGGATTTATCACAAAGTAAAAGTGACCTTGTATCTAATGCCAATGTGCATCGGGTTTGGTATTCAGTTAGCCCATTTTTTTTTTTAATTAGTTCAAAGAATTGTTTCCAAGAAGCTAAACTAAGCACAATGATCAAGTCTTCAAGGTGTAAAAAAGGTTTAATGCATGGTTGAACACAATAAAAAGTAGCATTTTCATCCACAGAAAAGTGAAGCATGATCCTCTTTTGATCACCAATACTCTTCTTCGGTATAGAAAGCAACTTGAAGCATTGATTACCAAGAAGCCAAGGCAAGCACAAGATCAAGTCTTCAAGGTCCAACAATGTTTTAATGCATAGGAAAATACAACAAAATATCATAATTTCATCCATAGAAAAGTGAAGCATCATTGTTTTTTGACCACCAACACTTTTCTTCACTATAGAAAGCAATATATTCCTTGTTGTTGTCACTCAAGGCTCTCTTCTAACTCATATGGACAAATGCTTAATTTCAATGTGTGGCATTTTATTAATCCTATTGTTGACAAGATTATTAGTTTTGATGGGATACATTAAAAGTCTTGTGAATTTGTTGTTCACAAGATGAGCTAGTTGCATAAAGTGTATTACAAATGCTAGTAAAGAATCCCAAGGAGAAGAAAGCTTGTTATATATATATATATATATATATATATATATATATATATATATATATATATATATATATATATATGTATGTATTTTGTTAGTTATAGGTTTGTTGCAAGTAGGGCTAACTGTGCATTTTATTGTCGTTACCTTATGAAGCTTAGAAAATTTAGTCAAAGTTCAAATATTCAATTGAAAATATTCTTTGAGTTTATCAGATGGATTGGGATAATTAAGTATTGAAGCCATTGTCTCAATGGATCTCAGAGCATGGTATAACTAGCGTACAACCTTTGTGAGGATAGTCAACACCTTTGTTTGCTAAGAAAAGGGTAATCCTACAACAATAGGAGAAACTTCAACATGAGTCGAACATACAAATGTTTTTAGATCAAGGAGTGTGAGAGAAATTGAACCACTAGATGTAATTATTCTTGAAGGATCTAGGTCATCTAGCCCATAGGAAAACTCAAGTCAAGAGAATAATTTTGTTTCCTTTAAAGAACAAGAACTTTCCATTAGTATGGAAAGTAAAAGGGGGCACTACTAGTAGGAAGCAAGATGAAGGGGCCATTTTGAATCAATAATAAGTAGTTGGACTAGCATTGCGTTTGTTCATAAATTGAATGATTAGCAAAACAATGGTGCAAAGTGTTAAGTTGATTTCTTTGTTTTCGATTTTCAAAATCAACACTTCAAAGGGTAGATTTTTAAAGAAGGAAAGAAAAATGGAGATATAAATAATTGAAGAGACTATCTCAAATGTTGATGATGCACATCAATTAGCTATCAGGGTATTTGGTATTGCTTTCACAAAATTATCTAATGCAAACTAAAAATGGATTCGTGTAAATCTCTTAAATAGATTTCCAACATCACAAAACAATTGAAGATGTCAAATAATGGGATCAAGAGTATGTTCAAATTGACCAAGAATGTTAGCTTTCTAAGAAATAAGCTCATAAGATTGGTTAATGAGTGTTTTGATGCACTCATAAGTTTGCACACATTTAGAGCTATGATAGTCGATTTTAGTTGGCAGGTTGAGAATAGGTTGAATGATATTTTCCAATGACAATCATAACTCAAACAATGCACCCAATGGAGAGAGAAATATGCATCAATTCTAGTCCATATACATGTGTTTGAAAAATTCAAGGTGGTTGAAATTTGTGCACACATGAATTTTGAAGAGTCAAGTGTTTTAAGTACACAAATCAAAGTGATTAGAATTATGAGTGAGATTTTGGATGTGTTGTCAAACACACAAGTCATGAAAAATATGTTAATTTCTTCATATCATTATCTTGAAGCAAACATCTCCTTCATCCAATTAAAATATATGGTTGTCCACATAATTTCACTAAAGAAGCTCAATACTAATGAAATCTAAGAGAATGATGAAGAGGTCATTTGTGATCATGTATATTAACAATGACATCAACCAAAGGTGGGAAATTTATCGTTTCCATGTGAAAAACTATGTACTAAAACCTTCAATGTAGTAACTATATAACAACTATGATGAATTTGACTAGAATTTAATTTGTAATTTTGGGTCGAAGTCTAGAAGATACAAAATCTAGGGTAATCAAAGATTCTATAAGCTAGAAGGATAAGAGACTTCAGCGAAGGCTATAAGTAGAACCTTTGCATTCAATAAAAAGACTTTCCTTTTGGCATTACAAGCTAGCTTTCATATGTTAATAAGAGACTACAATTAGCCAATGGAAAAATAGTTGTATAGAACTTTGTTTTGTTTTGGGACACTTATCTTTGCTCAATTCTTTTGATGCTTGTAGGTGTTAGGATTCTAACCTGTTGGAATCTTCTTACCTTGTCATGTTTCTTTTCACTTATCTTATGCTTACTAGTCCCTAACATGAAAGATGGAGTTTCTTGGTGACTAAATATTTTTCTTGATTTCTCAATATCTCTAATCATGTATATGCTTTAAATAGTGGATTGTTCTCCCTATTATTGTGTTATTAATCACATGTATTTTAGCTTGGTCACTAACTAGATCTAACACAAGGATATTTTCTTACTAATTGGATTGTTTCTCTTCCAAAGGGAGTTGGGAGGATTTGATTCAGTTTCATTTCTACTAAAAATTGAGAATTAGGCTTGTCATTATCAAGTGCTTTTCTAATTCTTGTTTTGTTCTCGTTTACATAGGATTTAGTTAATTTCATTTTGCTTGCTTGCATTTCAATCCACATATTCGACCCATCGTCTTATATAACTTCTACATTTTCATTTAATAGTTTAACTCAAGTTCAATAAAGATAATTAAAAGAAAGTATTACCTTGTATATGGTAGTTGGGCCATAATTAGAAGGCTTGTCATTTCAATAGAGAAATCTCTAAATGGGATCTTTCACCTGGTAACCTTGTGTGGCTGACAAGGATAATTTGTATCAACATTTTGGCTTTAGGAGAGGCTTACCTTTTCATGGAAGATAACTTACGTGATTTGTGTTGATATATTTCTCACAAGAAAAACCATAACTCTTTCCCTAGATATCTAGCAAACAAAGTGGACTTGCATGCAAAAGTTCATGAACAAGTCCAAAACCAAAATTTGAAGATATTGAAGAACACTTCAAAAGAAACATATAGTTACAAGCCAAAGTTATCCCTATATTTGAAGTTGACTTCCAATTTAGAATCATACCTTCATTCATAAGTGATGATTAGTTTTTAATTCCAACCAAAGAGTTTCAAGATTTTCAAAGGTTAAGTCACAATTATTGATCTGAACTTGTTCTAGGATCTTTTAGTGACTTGGTTTGTAAAATTATTCAGGAATGAATGATCAAAACTAAACCAGCGTAATAATTAACTCAAGCATTAATACTTTAAATGAAGATGCAATTTAAAATGAAACATAGAAGAACGAGACAAGAAGAAAATAGACACAAAACCAATTGATAATGGAGTTTGTCCAGTGTGGACTACGTCTCTAGGTCCTGCCTCCAAGGGAATGGCCTCTTTATTATTCTCCCCAAAATCACAATTACAATAAGCCAAAATTCCTCCAAAGGCCTACTACAAATGAGCTCTTTGCTACCAAGAAATGGCACCAAAATACCACCAAAAATCTCCTTTGATTGCTACAAAACCAAGCTCCAAAAACTCCACTTACATACAAAATACACAGGTCAAAAATATGGCTTACAAACTCTTGGCACCATAAAATTTACAAACGTACAACTTGTATAACAATGGAAAATCATTTTGGTTATATAGCATTTGGAGGGTCTGCACCCAGAGTTGATCCCGCGGAGGTTGCGCCCCTTTGTTACAACCATATACTAAAAACGATGGATATTAAAGGCTCTCTCTATAACAATGTGTTATAGTTGGCATACGTTATAACTAATATATATTTATGGTGGGCGGCGCACCATATATTTTATTTTTTCGTATCAATACATTCCAATGTAAATGGAATATTTGTATGGTTGGTATGGCGTTATAAACGTGGCATAGAATAGCTCTTAAGCTAAAGTCCAATCACACTCCATTGTTTTGGTGTTGAATACGTAACTGCCCACGCACATTGGAAATGGTCCAACCATATGATATGTTTTCTTATAATTTTATGTTGTGGTATAATTACCGTTGTTTAATATGGTACATGTGGTTGGCAGGCCTCCAATCCTAGCAATCTCCGCCAACAACCGCATCCCCCCTTACTTTCCATACAAAGTATAACACCATAAATATTAACATGCGCCCATAAATTAACAAGGAACAAATGTAGCCTGTTGGAGTTGTAGTTCAGAGGTATTGTGTTCAAACCTTGTTGGTGCCAATGTCGGCTTGTTGTATTCAACCTTTTTCCACTCAACCATGGCCATGTGACGCTCATTCATTGGGTTGTTTCGCACCATATCAATTGAACAAGTCTTCCAGTCCAATTAGTAGTCAACAGTAAACCCTACCACATGTCACTTAATAATGAATCTATATCATCATTAATACTACTATGTGTCATTTTGAAAGCAAGCCACATTAGCATTGATTTTAACTTTTGACTTTTTGCATGTTATCGCAAAAATTCAAATTGCAATAGCTTTCACATACAAACTCAGATTGACGCAATTCAAGTTGCATTGAATATGTCTCATCAAGCTCTTCAACATGGTGATACTTCCATTAAATTTTGGAGACTTTGATTTTTTAGGTCTTTTTAGGATCCTCTCAGATCAATCCTCCCCACTGAGAGGCTTTTGGACCTCCAAAGTGTTCTTGATCAGATAATAAGTGTGGGACCTTCCTCCGCACTTGTCTATTGTATTTTACCTTATTCTATGTATCTGGCTCATCACAAAAAGCTACATAATAATTATGACAACTAAAACCATATTGTTAGCCATTTGTAATTTCCCACATCTTTGGCATGTGTCACATCAACCAATGTCCATGTACAACACATTAGCAACATTAACAAATACAAAGAAGCTAATAACAATGAACTAAGATGTTTGATCCTCTTGACAAGCTCCCACGACAAATTTGGATGCTCCAAAACACCTATTTTGTCCACCTTTGTAGATATGAGCGAAAAGGTCTTGTTCGCATTGAAGAGCCTCTTTAACTGCCCTGTGATACCAACGAAGAATCATCCTTCATTTGATGAGCTCAAACGATGTACTCTATTTCATCCATGAAAGGTGATATATGTTTATGTTTATGTAGTAGATAGCTTTCTTGCCGAAGAAATAAGGACTTTCAAGCACAATTCCACAAATATCCAATGGAGCCACATCTAGTTCAACTTCATCCACAAATAAAGATGTAATAGCAAACCTAATTTTACACTTCTCAATCACATGTAGCTTAGTATTGTTATGAGGCCTTCACTAGTGGAGCAGTACCATACCACATTCGTTCATATCGGGGGATATATATTGAGGAAAAAATGACAACATATTAAGCATATATTAGGGGGTAAAGGGTTTTTATATTGGCAGGTATAAAAAATGGAGCTCAAAGTTAATGAAAAAATATAAACGGGTATAAAAATTGTTAATGAAAAAAATGCATACTTGCAATGTCTAGTGAAAGTAGGTTTTTTTTTTTTTAATTGGGAAGGTGTATTGGGTTCGCATTTGTAGGGGGTTAACTAATGTGATTTTTAGAGGTATTTTCCAATATGTAGTCAAATTAGGGGTATTGTCGAGTATGCCTTGAACACATGTGATATGTCAAAGGTTCAATGAGTGAAAACCCCATGAGTGTTGTTACATACCCATCCAAGCGGATAAGGTTTAGGATTCAATGTTGTTACCAAATTTAGCTTCTTAACAACTTCCAAAACACATAGGAAGACCTTGTAGGGACCTAGTACAAAAATATGTATATCATAATTTGTCTTGCGAAAAAAATACCTTTGTATGAATGTAAAGAAAAAAGTTCAAAAATGACAAGAGTAAAACATGTTGTTTATGACTTCCTAGTTTACATAGAAATGAGTTTCACATTATTCATGTTTTTGTAGTTTCTGGATTCAGTGAGCTAGTGTAGAAACTTGTACCATTCTGCAAGTAGAAGAATTGTATAATACGAAACCCATAAGAAAAGCAGCATAATGAATTATTTGCAAAAGCACATGATAAAACAAATACTAAGATTGAAAATCACAAAATTATAGAGAAAATTATCAATTATGAGATTAATTATCATATTAACATTAAAATATTAAAATTTGCAATACATGCATACTAGTTTCAGCTTCATAAATGAGTGCATTGTTAACTGTATCATGATTATGTGAATGCATAATAATGCTATACTAAATACATCAAATGGAAAATGAGTGTACTCAAAATGTATTTTATAAAACTTCCCAACAATATTAAATAATAGGTAATAAGTGCCTAAAAAACACATACCTCTTTATCCATAAATTTATGCTTTTATGCTCCCTCAGTCACTCCATTGTTTGAAGTGTGTGGCACATGTTATGGATCATCATTGACCTTAGTTCATTGATTCATTGATAATATTGGAACAATAAAAACAGGTAGTTGGAGAGCAATCGTAGACACATTTTCTTTTATACTCCATAACTTTGTTTTAAAATTCTCATTTAACATATGTTTTTGATTGTTATAATGATGGAAATAATAGTTTCTTCCTTGAAATCAGGGCTAAATGAAACTGAATTAACATTTAACATAGTTCTACTATGCTTAATGAATAAAGGGATAAAAGCACTTGATTCAACGATTGAACAATTTTCAATATTTTGGAAGTAGGTGTGTCCAAACATCCATGTTTAGTGGTGTTTTTTTCAATCATATTGACTCCCATATTGTTACATCGAAAGCACGTAGTCCAAAGTGACATGGGAGATCGAAAATAAGAAATCAAGTTACCAATGATTAAGAGATTATTTTACAAATTTCTCAATCTCTTATTTACAATATATCTAGAATACTAAATTGTATATGTTAAATAATAAATACACAAAATACCTAAGACAATATGGTTACAAAAAACACTATGGTAGTGAGAGTCTAAAATATGTCATAATCTCCAAGTAAGATCGATTACATAGGTCAATGAAAATTTTATCATAAGATCTCACATTTCAAAATAACTAATATATTTATTATTCATAACAATGACAATGTGCAAATAGAAAAATAAAATTCCCGGAAGATTTGATATATGGAAAAAAAGAAGGGAAAAGAATACAAATGTTTAGATGCCCTTGTAGAGTTTTTTTTTTTTTTTTTGACACGGAACCTTCATTATAAATATACAAAAATAAAAAAATTGAGATACTTGTTGTTTATTTTTATTTTTTTTACCTTAAGACAAAACAATTTCACGATTTACAGAAAATGAGAATTCAAGTTAATATTGTAACAATGGAAAGCAAAACACACGTATGTATATAGTATGGTATAATGAATTTTTTGTAAGTATACAATGTTGTTGTCCAACTAAGATATTATGGTCCTATTAACAAAATGATGCACTGGGTTGGCAAAAAATTTCGAAAGAAGAAGTTGCTCTAGTAAATATGCACATTGGTTTCCATTCATGTGTAAGGAAAAACAAGTAAAAAATAATTGAGTAGCATAGTCCAAGTGGCTAGTATCAATGAAACCACAATCTATCTAGATTATATTTAAATCTCCAATTTCTTTTTCTTTCCTGAGTTGAAATGTATTTTAAGAAGAGACAAAAAAACTAGAAAACATAAACGAGATACAAAATCTCTTAATTCATTGCACAATAAATTTGCAATTGTATATAACTGCATCACAACACTATAGCTTAGAAAACAAGAACAAAAAAAAATTATAAAATGAACACTGCATAAAAAACAATTATGCAAATAAGAAAATAAGGATGATTTGAACTATGGAAAAAGAAAAGAAAAACACGGTTATCTCAATTCTCATGTAGTGTCTTCTTTTAACGCGGAGCATTTAATTGTGCATATACAAAAATGAACACATTGATACGCATGCAATTGTTTTCTTTCCTTCTTTTTCCTCGCCCCACCCCAACATAACAAAATTTCATAATTTACAACAAATGAGAATCCAAGTTAATATCTCAACAGTGGAAAGCAAAATATCAGCATATATATAATATAGCATAATAAATATTTCAGAGTTACATTATGTTACTGTGGAACTAAGTTCTAATGTTCTTATTAACAAAAAAATTAGACCATGGTCTCACAAAAATTTTGATATACTGAAATATCATATTGCATAATGTGCGTTTTTCTCTCTGTTTTCATCTAGAGCAGGAAAATTTACAAGAAAAAGAGAAACAATATAATATAATATATATATATATATATAATATATATATATTATATAATATATCCTTAATTTGGTATTGTAGCAATATCCAGAAGCACTTGACTAATTTGTATTTTTTGTGTTTTGTAATTATGTAACTTGCAATAAAGAAATTTTAATAATAAAATAATTATCAAGTATTTGTGAAACATGAATTGGTGAATACATAAAATAAAATGAAAGAGAAGGAATAACTTAATTGTCAAAATGTATAACTTGATGTATGAGAGAAGATTTTTTGTTTTTTTTTTTTATCTGTTGGTCGCAACTCCTTTATCTTAACAATAACTTTGTTAAATGTTAAAGTAAAAAAAACTTGAATACAAAGTTTTCTTAAATTCAAAATTGTAGATGATATGATTTGCATGTATTCTTGAAAGCTTGTCTCAGCAATAACTCGACAGTGTTCTTTTAGTTGTGGCATCTGCAACATACAATCAATTTTGCAATTCTTTGTCTCTAATGTGCATTCAACATTATGTTGATAGTTAAATGTTGTGTCATCTTTACAAAGTGTACATTTATTTGTGGTTGGATGAACGAGTTGTTTGCATTTATTGCAAAATCATTGAAAATGAGGAGAGAAAGCATTTTTGGCTTTCAACATTCTTTCGATCTTCTTCTTCTTTTTTTTCTTTTTTTTTTTATTTTTTTATTTTTCTAAGAAAAATGTTTTATTAGGTCCAATATGTATCATCAAAATGTAATATTTTGTACATCAATCTAAAACTATTATTACTTGAACAAAGAAACTATTAGTAAATATACATGTGTTCTGGAAATTACAAAAGACAATAAATGCGCTCTTGCAAATTCATCTTTCAATGGCTCAAGAAAAGTTGTTGATCCAAAGCGTAACTGTTGACTCCCTTTCACATCATTTCTGACAATGTTTTTGAAAAAATAGAGCGGATTTGTCTTTGATGCCAATTCATACTTTATTTTCAAAAAATGCTCTCTATAACTATAATTCAATAGCAGTTACAGTGAATCAGGAAACATATTTTTGGTTAAGCAGCTTGTGCAAAAAATAATGAGATAATTGCTACCTTGATAACAATGGAAAACAAAGATACAACAACATAGTTTCAAAGAAACTATTAGCTTTTTGTTCAAAATGCAAGTATAGTTATTCTAGCAGTAGCTTACAATTGCATTGTCCTCTGCAACTTCACCATCTTTTATATTGAGTTCAAGTTGCTTGTTATTTTGGTGGCAACCTATTACTATTGCTCCTATTGAACCAACTTCATATGTATCACTTGAGACAACAAGACTGTGTATTGTTGTATTTGGAGCCAGTCTTCATTTTTTGCAAGCCTATGTAATTGATTCCACCTTGGTTTTGTCCTGTAACACTATGCAACATTTTGCGTCTCCTCGTTCATAAATATCCTTGTTCCTTATCACAAAATTTGTAATTCGAACATTATTTCCAACAATAAACATGTTTTCAAAGCACTCTATAAGATTGTTGCTCATGTTCACTGTGATAGTCAGTTGACCGTGGCTATCAACCAAATCAACATGGAGCAGTCGCGCCTTCAAAAGTCTTTACATATGCTCCTGAGCATATTTCAGTGAATGACGAGGATGTTGCTTCCATTTTTTTTTGCTCTGTTTATATGAAAAGTCAAAACAATATGCTTAAAAAAACATTGACATTGATTTAATGCAAACATGTCATTTGGCTATACAAATATTTAGTGCAACACAAAGCTAACCTTTTTGGATTCTCATATTCCTCCATTTATTCTTCCAATTGTTCTTCAATGATATTGTTCCAAATCACTAGACCAATCGTTGCCAAAAAACAAAAATGCAAGTCATAAAGTCTGAGACAAGTGTATAAAGAACATTTAAAAACAATGTATGTTCTATAATGATACATTATATGTACATGTATTTTGTCTTTATAGTACTATTAGCCATTGTTGGTGGCTATGTAGTAAATGTGCATAAATTAAAATAAAGAAAATGTTTTATAGATTTCATTGACAAATATACATATAGTTCATTTTTGGAAATGTGTTACTAAGAATTACTATGGCCACATTTTTTTTATCAAAAGCAGTTGCACAAGAAATAATGAAATATTAACTAGAAGATAATGCAAATAATACTATTTAGTATATTGAGCAAAATGAAACAAAGTGAGAACGAAAATTCATAAATTACATGTCAAGCATGACATACAAATTTATAGTTATACAAGACAAACTGAACAAATTTATGTTCATGTTTTGAAGACTTGCTGAAATTTGATAATTGCATGTTTTTGTTGTTTTCTTGTTTTTTGTTGTGCATAATTTCTTTGTTTTTCAATGTTTGCAAATCAAGGAATATAACAAAGGTGCACATTTGCAAATGTGACAAATATTGTGACAAGTAAACAATGCAATTGTAGAATATGAACATTGAAAAAATGACTCAAGGCGACAACAAAGATATGGTAAGACAAATTGTATGATGATTTGTCCAATAAGCATCAAAGACTGTAGAAATTCCCACTATAGATCAACAGATTATGCAATGTATTAAAGCAAAATACAAGATCTACTTCTACAACACTTTGCAGAAGCTTTATTACATATGAGCAATATCAAACAAGAACAGATATAACTAAGAATGAGAAACAATCACACATAACACAAAATAAATAACCTAGGGAAAGCCTCCGCATAAAACCCCAACTCTATATTATCATACAAGTGGAAAATAGTCACAGAATTACACAAAGCCTTAGCTTGGAAACCAACTAGCTCTCAGTATAATCCCTCTGCTGGTCATAGACAGTCAAAGGCCTCTCACAAACCTTCTCCTCTGTCCTGCAAGCCTCCTATTTCCTTGCACAGTTTTTCTTGGGGTCCAGTGCTTCCACACATGTGAATTACCACCTCACACTACTCACTTGGCCCAATAGTAACTGCGCAATCGTGAAGGAGATAAATCCTCATCCATGGATGAGCTTCCTTCATAGGAAAAATTTCATCCAACTAATAGTACACTGTCCCTTCTTTGATCTCAACTGGGTCTCTATCTGAACTGACATGCATGAGTTATTCATGAGAGAAACTTCAGTTATCTGAAGTGCAACAGTTATATGCAAGCATGCATTTACTAACTGAACTCACATTAATTTAAACAAACTGTTTAAATCAATCTAACTGGACTTGATTTTGTTAACTGAGCCAATTAATTACAACTCAAATTAGAACTCATCCTTATCTCTTTAACTAATGAATAAATTCCTCAATTAATAGAGAAACTATTGCATGTCCTCACATAGACTTCATGTTTGATTTTTCACAACTAATTAACTCATGGAGAATTAATTTATTTATTTTCAAACAGTTGTTAAGTTCAAATTCGAATTTTAATTCCTATTTTTAGTCCAGGAACTGACTAAAATAGCAATCCATCTTGAACTTTAGCACTTCCATTTTTCATTCCCTATTGCCCAATCCAGCATTGGTACCCAAACTGCTATTTTTATTAGTGTTATTTTTAGCATTTCTTGTTGCTATTTTCAACACTCCCTCTCAACAAGAAAGGCATTCAACTCGAACTCGATCCTGTACCTCTGAAATGTTCTGCATGCAACACTTCTACCAAGTGTGGTTGCTCCAACAACTCTCGGAACAAAAAAAACTCCCCACTGACCTCTTTGTTGGGCTAGAACCATACTTTGATGCTGAAGCTCTACCTGCTGCTAACAAGTGCTCCCTCTCTAACCTCTGAGCTATTGCAACACCCCATGAATCTCACACCATTGCACACCTCTCTATTCCATCCTGCACTAGTGCAACACTCCTGTGCGTCTCGCATCGTTACAGCCTACTAGCTCTACACAGTCCTAAGACTCCTACACTGTAGCTCTCTCTGTTGCTCCATCTGTGTCTGTCTCTACCCAATCAGTCAATCCTGCTACTCCTCATCGAGGCTCCTGTAGCAAAGTCGAATCAAAGAGGTTGGGTACCTCAAGGATCCTGCCCCTCCTCCTTGGGACAATCACTCCACATCGCCCCACCTCCCTACTTGGAGGTATGGCTACATGTGATCCCTCTGCCACCTGGCCTTGAAGGTTTCCCCTATTGGAGGTCTCTGCATGAGTGATGTCCTATTGATCTCCTCTCAACTTCTCTAGTTTGGGCTGCCCCAAAACCTCACCATTGTGGCTCCTCCACAATCGTCTGAGACTTCTTCTGGCACTGCATGTTGAGAGGTAATGTACTCTCCCTCTCAACCACCAAGTCTCCATCAGTTGCCTTGCTCCTCAAGGCTTTGCATGCATCTTGAACCTCAAAAGCATACAGGTTCTTGACCTGTGAACCAATTTGCTTCACTTGTCTAGTGATGATGTGTCTAAGGAAAAACTTTCCCTTACTGAAGACTACATCATAGCCTCTGTCTTCTAGCATCATGATCGACACCAAGTTTCTCTTCAGTCCTGGTACATACTTAACATCATTCAAGGTAAGGCAAGCTCCATGCTCCATCTGAAAAATAGTCATGCCTACACCTGAGACACTGTACTTTTCATCATTACCCATCTCTATGAGTATCTGGAGATCTTTCTCCTCCAAAGGACTGAACAAACTCTTGTCGCCAGTCATGTGGAAAGAATCTCCACTGTCAAGAAACCAACCACTTTCCTCCATGGATGAAACCATGCATGCGAACAATGTGAAATCCAACTTGAACTGTGAGGCTAGTGCCTCACCTTCTGATCCTTCCACGGATCCGTTCTTGGATTTCCTCAGTGGACAATTTGTAGCAAAATAGCCCACCTCATGACAACAAAAGCATCGCACTTTCGATTTGTCAAGCTTCTTCCAACCATGGGAAGAACTGGATTCAGAATGAGAAGCCTTCTCCTTCCCCTTCTTCGCCTTACTAACTAAGGCACATTTTTCTTCATCCTCCATGGATGAAGAACCATCTCTAGTGCTTCTTCTTATCTCCTCCTGCATCAAATCCAACCAAAGTCGTTCCCAATTTGGTAGTTTCTCTCTTCCATTAAATTAGTCCTGGTAGCTATGCCAGCTCTAAGGAAGACCAAGGAGTGGAAGACTCACCATGTCATCATCAACTATCATGATCCCTACACTTCCAAGATCATCCCTGCATGTGGTGAGCTTGTTCAAATACGTAGATATCGTGTCGCCCTTTTCACACTTGATCTTCCGAAGCTTGTCTTTCAGGGCCAGCTTCCTCTGATCACTACTATTCTGATATGTATCTTTCAATGTTTTCCACATTGAAAACTGTGTCTCCTTCCCATGGAGACTCGAGACTATGTGATCTCGAACTCCCTCCAGAAGGATTCTCCTTGCTCTAGCCACACATTTCTTCCATTCAGCTAATTCAGCAGCACTAGTCAGCTTGGGGACTTCTTGATTAATGAAGTCCTTTAGACCGTTATCCTCTAGTACTGCTTCTATGCGATCCTTCCAAGATATATAATTCGAATTGCCATCAAGGGCATATTCAAGTCTCAAAACATTGAACGCCATAGGTGAAATAGAGATGTGATAAGAACTCGATTTCTATATTCAGGAATCACAAACTTCAACTTCTCCCTTCTTGTATATTGTTCTTCCTTAATCACCTGTCCTTTGATACCATGTAGAAATTCCCACTGTAGATCAACAAATTATTCAATGTACTAAAGCAAAATACAAGATCTACTTCTACAACACTTTGCGGAATCATTATCACATATGAGCAATATCAAACAAGAACAGATATAACTGAGAATGAGAAGCAATCACACATAACACAGAAGAAATAACTCGAGGAAAGCCTCAGCTTAAAACCCCATCTCTGTATTATCATACAAGTGGAAAATAGTCACAGAATTACACAAAGCCATAGCTTGGAAGCCAACCAGCGCTCAATATAATTCCTCTGTTGCTCATAGACAGTCAAAGGCTTCTCGCAAACCTTCTCCTCTGTCCTTCAAGACTCCTATTTCCTTACGCAATTTTTCTTGGGGTCCAGTGCTTCCACACATGTGAATTCCCACCTCACACTGCTCACTTGGCCCAGTAGTAATTGCGCAATCCTGAAGGAGATAATTCCTCATCCATGGATGAGCTTCCTTTATAGGAAATTTTTCATCCAACTGATAGTACATTGTCCCTTCTTTGATCTCAACTGGGTCTCTATCTAAACTGACATGCATGAGTTATTCATGAGAGAATCTTCAGTTATCTAAAGTGCAGTAGTCATATGAAAGCATGCATTAACTAACTGAACTCACATTAATCTAAACAAACTGTTTAAATCAATCTAACTGGACTTGACTCTGTTAACTGAGCCAACTAATTACAACTAAAATTAGAACTCATCCTTATCTCTTTAACTGATGGATAAATTCCTCAATTAATAGAGAAACTGTTGCATGTCCTCACATAGACTTCATGTTTGTTTTTTCACAACTAATTAACTCATGGAGAATTAATTAATTTATTTTCAAATAGCTGCTAAGCTCAAATTCGAATTTTACTTCCTATTTCTAGTCCAGGGACTGACTAAACTAGGAATCCATCGTGAATTGCTAAAAATAGCAATTCTATTTTTAGCACTTCCATTTTTCATTCCCTGTTGCCCAATCTAGCACTGGTACCCAAACTGCTATTTATAGCCGTGCTATTTTTAGCACTTCTATTTTTAGCATTTCTTGTTGCTCTTTTCAACAAAGACATGGAAAAAAATAGTACTAGCTGAAAGGTTTGTCCAAAATTGATCTTGCATTGGGATATAGTTAGTTGTTGGTTTTTTTTTATTATGAAAATTGAAGCCATTATTTTCATAAATGAAAGTAGTTTTTTTTGTTGATGGCTAGTTTGTAACATGTTCAAATTGAAATCACCAACAAGCACAATTGGGTAGTTGTTCCATGTGTGCTTTGAAATGAATTTGATGAAAATAATTATTTCTTCAATATTTGAATTTGGTGCAATATATACATTTGCAACTATATTGTTTTTTTTTTCAACATGGAATGTTGCAATTGTTGATTCAATTTGGTCTTTTGTATAAGTGAAATGATTCTCAACCACAATATTTTTTCTATAGTATGTAAGAATTCCATGTTAATGGTATAAATGTGTGTAGTCATATTTTCTTGAAAATAATGGATTTGATGGAGGTGATTTTTAATTTTTTTCTTGGAAACAAAGAATGTCAACATTCATTAGATGATAGTAAGCAACGATATCTTCGAAATGCAAGGAAAAACTACGAATAGTCAATGAACATATTGTCAAATCGTCAATTGTTTTATTTTGATATATGTTATATTCAAGCTCATAGGAGGCATTTTGTCTAAGTCTATTTAGCTCAAAAGTAGATTTGTCATTGAGGGAAAATTTGCTATGTTCCAAATTGTTTGATAAATATAAGGACTTAATATCTTTGACACGAGCAACTGTAGTATAAACAAGTCCATGTTCCCTAGCTCCTTTTGGGTCAAAAGCCAATTTGTCCATTGTTAACCCTTGTCATCGATGTATAGTTCGTGCACATGCCAATTGGACATGAAATTGTTCTATGTAAAATTAATTTTGTTGTTTTTTTCATTATGCCTACAAACTCTAGTAACAAGTATCCACGCAGACATTATTCCATCTTTGTACAAATGTGCCATTTTTTCCCGTTGAATAGTGCCAATAGCTGGATCAGCAAATTCGATCTAAATTGTGCCATTTTCAAATGTCATTGATGCTCTAAAATTCCTTCAACAGCTTTCACCAAGCCATCATGAATATTATAATTTTCACCAGTTAGTTCAATACACATATCTTCTTTGAGCATAATAGAAGATGGCAACCTCATTTTGATTTGTTTATTACGATTTATATTTGTTGATTCAATTGTTCTATGTACATTATGTTCATTATGTTCATGTACATTCTTGTTTAAATAAAACAGGTATAGAAAATTTGGATCATTTAGTGTTGATCTATAACAATGTTTGTTCAAGAATACAAGATTGTCATCAGTTTGTGAACATGTCCTGATTTTGTTTAAGATGGATACAAATTCTTTGTTGTCTTGTCACATTACTTGTTTTAGTTCATAAGTTTTCACATTTTCTTTCCAAAAGTTGTAAGGGGCACTAGTTCCTTTAAGACGTGGTTGTTCAAATATCCAATAATCACATATAGGGTGTGCTTGACATAGGTCACCACAAAAATTATGCCAAGGTTCCTAGGTGGGGAAGCTAGAGTATGCATATTTTCATGGAGTCGCTTGTTAATGTTATAAAGCAATCAAGACCCAATTAATGAAGCCTCCTCTATCAACAGAAATTTAAGTTGTTCGTATTCTTTGCTCAATACATTGAGTGTGTTAGAATCCAATGGCACCATGTGACATGGTGAAAGTGGAAAATGTAGAGTTGAATGGATTGTAACATCATGTTAAATGTATGCATCTTTGCCAGTAAATGCAAGTATTAGACCCTTTTATCTTCAAAGGGTCACTTTATAAGTATTTGTTACAAAGACATACTAATGCATGGTAAAGTGCTTTTGCAATTAATGCCTTTCATGTACCTGCACCTCTAGTGATGAAAAAATAGAAACACTTACCATGATTATTCTTTTTCCATAGAATTATTTGGTTGATTATTGATTGTTTCTCTCGGTTTAATTATCTCATAATTTCATGGTAAGCCAATGTGTCCAAAGCAAAGGGATGCTTAATGAATTCATGGTTTTTTGTATATTTAGTTAGAGTGTTTTTGAATTGCATTTTCTCTTGCAAATCTTGTTGAATGTCATATTTTTCATTAGAATGAGTCCTATTGCCAGTTTCTAATGGAAAGTGAAGTATAAATATCTCGTCACTTTAGGATGCAATTGTAGTGGAAGAAGTTTCAATATCACCCCATGGTGTGACTAAATGGGAATTTTTTTTATTTTTTATTTTATTTATTTATTTATTTTTCGCAGTAAAATCGTAATTTTATTCATAATGAGAAAATACATGTTGTAGATGCTAAAGAGAATATGCATAATAACCAAATCCTGTTTTGTTAGGATCTAAGAAATATATCAGCAAACTAATATATTCTTTTCTACCTTTGTTTTTTTCCACTTTTCTCCAACCACCAGCGTTGGGTGTGGATGTTACAATGGACATTTGATTCTCTATTGTAGTTGTTGGGATTTATTTGTCAAAATCAGAGCCTTCTAATCCATGTATTCATGTGTTGCCACTTACCTCTTTCCCATGGACGTGTTTCTCACTATGTTGTAGTGGGATGGTTGGAATCATAATTAATGTGAAGTTGTGCTCGATCTCATCCTTTTGCATGATGTTTTGTTTGTTATTGATTATGGTGTTTTCTGGGTGTTATTCTTCATCTGTTGCCTCTTCTAGGGGATCAATGCATTGCCAACCTTTTGGCTTTTGTGATTGTTTCTTAACTCTTTTGGGATCTTTTTTAGCTTGTGGGCATGCACTTTGAAAGTGGCCTGGCTGTAGACATCCACAACAGCGGAATGTCGTATTTTCATAATCTAGTGGTTGTCTCCATTGAATATTGTTGTGAATCAACATAATGCTATCAGGTAAGCCTTGGCTAATATCTACTTCAACGCAGATTCCGGAAAAAGTAAAGATACCTTTTGAAAGTCTATCTGTATCAATCTTAAGAAATTTCCCGAAGGAGTTCCCAATTCCTTCTAATACCTTGTGATGCCAAAAATGCAGTGGTAGATTATGTATCTTGACCCTTACAAACATTTTGGAGACCAACATGGTGGTAGCATCAAATTATGAGAACCAGGGTGTCACGAAGAGCCCTGCATTGCCACAAAACCATGGTCCCTCAGTTAGGACATAGTCTTTATCTTTTATTATTTCAAATATGACAATGAAAAACCCCTTGGAACATAGATGAATATCATAGTTTGGTGTCCATGTAGAAATTATCCATTGATGTAGAGCATTTTATTTTGGCCAAAAACCATTAAATCTACAAACGACTGAGTAGATATAGAGACTTGCATAAAGCTGATTTACCTCAGGTAATGTGACTGTCAAGGATGGTATCTGGGCTTTCTGTTCCACGATATAGGGCCCATGCAGATTTGGAGATGGTGCTAGTTTGGTTTGTGATTCCTCCTTCCTTTTGACTACATCCTTGAATGAGCTTGTGCCCTTTGAGTTGGTCCCAGAGCATCCTCCTCGCAATCTCAGATTGAGGATGGTGGTCAAATTAAAAGCAATGTCATAGTCTTGTAGCGTGAGGTTCTCTTGCAATATGTG
This sequence comes from Pinus taeda, assembly GCA_000404065.3. Classification (NCBI taxonomy): domain Eukaryota; kingdom Viridiplantae; phylum Streptophyta; class Pinopsida; order Pinales; family Pinaceae; genus Pinus; species Pinus taeda. The sequence continues at coordinate 307,664 of APFE030072405.1, forward strand.
CTCTGCATGAATCAAGTTTTCCTCGCAATCTCAGATTGAGGATGGTGGTCAAATTAGAAGCAATGTCATAGTCTTGTAGCGTGAGGTTCTCTTGCAATATGTGCCCTGCATGAATCAAGTTTTGTATACTTGTTGATATACCCAGTTGTTTTTTAATCTCGTACTTTAGATCTTGTATCCGCATTCCCTTCCAGATCCGTTGGCATATAGTCTTCCCTTGCAAAATCTTGATAAAGATTTGGATCAGATCCAGATCCAGATCGATGTGATGTGTTGTTTCTGTTGAATGTGGCAGGAGTTGTATTGCAGGGACTTTCATCGACAGTAAGATCCTTGCTATTCTGAGAGGTACTAATTTTGAGAGCATATCCAAAGAGGAGAGATCAAGCTGTCTGGAGTCAGCAATGGCATCCGGCTTTGAAGTTCTACCAGATTCAGAACCGACCTTCTCAATCTTGTGCACCACCACTAAACCCTCTACAACTTAACCAAATACGACATGATTTCCATCCATCCATGAGGTATGTGCGCTGCAGATAAAGAAATGGGAACTGCTAGTGTTAGGGTCGGTGATGGCCATAGAGAGGATGTCGGGCCCCATATGCTTCTTTACAGAGGTCTCATCGACAAGTTGCTCGTCATAGATCAACGCCCCACCGGTTTTGTTGCCCCTTGTAATCTCTCGATCTACTCTTGCTCGCATCAGTGTGTATAGATCTAGCTTGTAACAGTGAGATCTTGAAAAGGATATCCAACCTTCTCGCAGGATCGGGTCAGATCTAGCCTTGGCAATGAATCGTTGATCATTTCCAGTCCCTTTATGCCATAATCCTTCAGACACAAGGCAATGGCTCTAGATCTGCCTAACATAAACTGGGTCGATAAGCGCATCCTCATTGATGACGTTCCCCTTGCTTACAATGAACAACACAACCCAGTAACTATCCGTCGATGTCTCCTTCTTCTCGCTGGCATAGGGGGCCTCTCTGATCTCCTATTTTGAGAGAGATCGATGGAGTGGGACTGTCGTCATCGCAGAATTTGCCCTTACGTACTCCTTGCTCACCTCCATCTCACCTCTCTTGAGGAAATATCTTTTGTTTCTATATTCCATATATATATGTTAACATTAAGGAGTTCACATATCCATTATATTGCAAAACCTTTTCCCTCTATATGTCCATGTGCATATGGCATTGATAAATTTATAATATAAGCTTGCCAACCATTCATACATTTCTATTGTTCAATGTTTCTAGCACTAAGGTGTTGTTGTAAGCAATTGATAGATATATCATCATTGAAAATGAAACAATTGTAAAAAGTTTGTGCAACTGTTTTTCTCATATTATACATATCAAACCATGGTGCAAGCGTGCAAATAGACTCAAACAAAGAGTCATGACAGTCATTGAAATTCTGTCGATAGATCATGAAGTCGTGTTAAAATATGATTTGCTCAATTAAAAATATGTCAAACTATCCATGTGAGAATTGGTATGGGAAAATGCATGGGCCAATCATTCTATTTATTGAAGCTACACTATCTATTGTGTTATGTAAAAAGAGTGGTTCAAAATGTCCCCATGCATGATTTTCTTTATTTAGAAAAATAATATATTGATAACCATGAATGTTCGAATTGAATTGTAAATATGCTTGGCCATTTTTAAATAGCCAAACATTGACTGGAATTGAAAGCCACTTGGAGAATGATTTGATACAAAATGCATCCCCGCATAGGCTAATTGTAGATGGAGTAAAATTAGAAGAAGGTGTAGACAATCCTTTCAAGTAAATCTCAATATCATTAACATGATGAAGATCTTGAAGGTATTAGGAGTCAATTCTGTATGCAATGAATACAAAGTGGTATCATGTCCATGAGATAAGCAATGTTGAAATAAGTTTACAATTCCATGTCGTATTTCAGTTGAACTATAGTGAAAGTGAAGAAGAAGAACAAATGAGTAAAATAAACAGTCATCGGGATAATAGAAGAAATTCTCTAATCTATGTAGATTGAATCTAGATAACTTGTGATCACATTCTTGCAATTTTGATTCTTTCAACACAAAACTATTTTTCTTTGCCATAAAGTATATTGAGACAAATTGAATTGTCCAAATGTGACAATGATTTATAGCATTAAGAGCATGGACTGCATTGAATGTTCAATTATCACATATGATACCAGAAAAATTACAGACCTCATATATTATCTAGTCTACATTGTATTTGTGACTATCTTTTCTCTCTGTTTTTTGTTTCACAATACTTTGAAAATGAGTACCTAGCACTGTGACAAAGGAGTAGACGAAATAGACATAAGAAACCTTGGAAATTGCATTTTTTGCAATTGAAATATAATTTAAAACTAAAGACATTTATGCAATTTAAAATAATAGCAACAAAAGCAGTAATATCATTTTAACAATTTTCAAAACACAATATTTAATTTGTAAAATTTCGTAAATTTTTTTGACAATTAATGTAAATTGTTTTCAAATGTATAAATAAAATAAAATCCAAATATTAGCTTCAAAAACAAATTACAATATAGCTTTCTATAATAAACAACTCTAATTTAAGATAACAAGCATAAAACTACTTAAAACAAGTATCATATTCATAAGCTTATTAAAATAATAAACATATTCAAATGTTTATTACTATAAAGCTATCAATTGCACCATATCTAAGTTACTAACCTATTGTTGCATTATAAATACATTATGCTATCAAATAAAATGTAAATTATTTAGATTCCTAGCATAATGTTATATATATTTTTTTAAGACTTGGTGCAAATGGATATAGCTCCAATTGGTTGAGCATACCTATGGTTAACACATGAACATCGTAGAAGAAACCCTAGCTGTCGCTGCTCTGCCTCCGCTGCAGATGCACAGACCTGCATCTCTGCAACCTGGCACACGTAACCCTGCACGGCTTTGCTGGAATGACAAACATTACTTGGCTGGTCGTTAATCCTCCATGGAGTACCCAGCGGGAGGGACGGGATCCGTTCCTCCCCAACCTACCTCGTCAATTCTATCGAATGAGGAAGCAGCTACCGCGCCCCTGCTGTTCGGCAAAATAGCTGCACGACTTATTAGCTCTGAAAACACCAGAAGCAAGGAACCAATCCAGAACAACGAGGACCCTTCGACCGATGACGTTCAAGAGGACTCGGATCAGAGCGCGTCACAACCAAAGGCGACGTCATCCAAATGTATTCCAAAGGCAAAAGAACGTATAAAAGTCGAGCTACCAAGCCATCGTATCAATGGCGAGATACAATATCTGAAAGATCACGCACTGATAGGAAAGTTTCTGGGTTTCTGGCCAACAGAGAAGGCCCTACACGGCTGGATAGAATCCAAATGGAAGCCCAAAGGACAAATCTCTCTGTTAATAGGTCCCAAGGGCTTCTTTACAGTCATATTTCATTGCTTGGAAGACAAAACCAGAGTATTTGAAGGGGGTCCATATTTCTTTAACTCCTCAGGCCTCTTCCTTCGTGATTGGAAGCCGCGATTCAACCCAGATACAGAGGACCTCAGTCACGCACCGGTCTGGATCCGCTTGTATTCCCTGCCCACAGAGTACTGGAAAGAAGAAACATTAAAGGATATTGGTAACAGCATCGGCACCTTCATCAAAGTAGCTGAGGATACTAAGTATCGGAGATTCACCTCTTATGCCAGGATATGCGTCCAGATGCAGCTCAAAAAAACCCTTGTAGACTCGGTAAGTCTCTTCCATGATGATTTTGAATGGCTACAACCTCTGGACTATGAACACATTCCTTTCCGTTGTCGTAAATGTCATGTGCATGGTCATCTCTTTAGGGAATGCTCCTTGAATGCTCAGACTCAAGCCACTACCAATACTACTCCTAAAGATTCAGATGGATTCACCAAAGTCACTGCTCGAAAAAGGCATGCAAAAAAAAATCCCGCCGCCCCCTCCAGCCCTAAAAATCCTGAATCTCTGAACCGGTTCCAGATCCTTACCCCTCATGACACCCCTTCAAAGCCCTCAAAAGACTCTAAGATCTCTCAAGGCCAGCCATCCTCCTCCGTTCAACCCCCCCAAAGGCGGATCCATCCCCTCCATCGTCCTCAAAATCCCCTCCCTCAGCGGAGGAGAACCTCAAGGAAGCAGCAGCTGATCCACAGGCCTCCAATATGGACTTGGATGCAGCCCTTGCTTTAAGTTTGCAAGAAGGCTATCCAGAAGATCCTCAGGATACCCCTATCAACATGGAAGAAGATCCAGAGACAGTAAGTCTAGATGGGCTAGATATCCTTACTCTGGAAGCAGCATGCAAACAAAAAGCATACAACGCCATCCCCCCCTGGGAAATAGATCGATTGGAAGGAGTTCTCATGAAAGCGCAACGAAGAAAATATTTGGGTATTCAACTAGGCAGTCTCTGGGATGGAAGCAAAATCCTCAAAGAAACAAAAAAAAGAGGATGCAAGACTGAACTACAGAGAACCATCATCCTGGGAGAGCAATTGCTGGAATCGGGAAGATTTCCAAAGTTGACAAAGTTCTACAAACCTAAACATCAAAGTTCCTCATGAAGCTCATCTCCTGGAATATGAGAGGGCTCAATAGCCCCTCCAAACACCGAATGTTAAAAATCATGATCCAATCAGAGAAACCATCTGTTGTTTTTCTTCAAGAAACTAAAAGCACCAATGTCATTCTTGAAAAAATCCTGCGCAAAGCCTGGCTAGGCAGCAAATCTACCTCCGTTGATGAACTAGGCGCCTCAGGAGGACTAGCTATAGTATGGAATCCACAGTCAGTCTGCCTCCAGGACTTTCATGCTTCGCGCAACTTCATTCAAGCTTCATTTCACATCCTGGGAACAGAGATACATGGTCTTCTTACGAATACGTACTTCCCGCAGGATATGCACCATAAATTAGAAGTACTGGAAGCCCTTACATCTCTCAATGCCAACAGACATCATCCTCTCTAGATAAGTGGGGGATACTTCAATATCATCACCAGTCTTGCGGAAAAAAAAGGAGGTCGAATGAAACTAGAGGAGGACAGCACAGGCCTCAAAGAATTTATCCACAATCACCAGCTCATAGATATGCAAACTTCTAATGGCTTGTTCACTTGGACAAACAAAAGAAGAGAACCGTACCACATAGCTTCCAGATTAGATCGCTTCCTCATTTCAGATAATGCTATCCATTTGGGCGGAGCGCTTCATGCATCTATCTTGCCCCAAGGCGGCTCAGATCATTGGCCCATAATGCTCCAATGGACAAGTCCAGGTAAAAAATCCAACCGCCCTTTTCGTTTTGAATCCTTCTGGTTTACTAATCCAAACTTCAAAGGAATGGTACAAAATGTTTGGAAATCCTTCAATCCCCCAATGGGAGCAAAAATGTATCAATTTCAACAAAAGCTTAGACATCTCAAGCAAGCTATCAAAGCGTGGAACAAATCCACCTTCGGCAATATTCTGGATGAAAAGAAAAATTTAGAGCAGAAAATGTGTGAGCTACAGCAAACCATCATCACTGAAGGCAGAACTGAAGAATTTGCTAACAAAGAGCACTCCCTATGGATGGAACTAGAAACCAGAAGGCTACAGGAGGAAATCTTATGGAAGCAAAAATCACGCATCAGATGGCTAAAAGAAGGCGAAAAGAACACCAAATTCTTTCATCGCTCCACCATTCAACGCCGCATGCAAAACAATATCGCATTCATCAACAACAATCAAGGGGAACGAATAGAAAAGCACGAAGACATGGAAAAGGAGTTTAGAGACCACTTCCAGGAAGCACTCAAAGAGCAACCAGGTAGCCGAGAAGCTGCTATCAGAGAAATCACTCAGCATATTCCAAAGCTGATAACTGAAGACCAAAATCAAAATTTATTGAAACAAGTTACCATGCAGGAGGTCGAAGAAGCTATGGTGCAACTCAAAGATGGTAAGGCTCCTGGGCCGGATGGGTTTACTGCTAACTTCTTTCATGAGTTTTGGGATCTAATCAAAGGGGAAGTCTGGGACTTAGTGGAAGAATCCCGCTCCATGCATTGGGTCCTTCCATCCTTGAACTCCACATTCATAGCTCTTGTTCCTAAAAGCGAAGAAGCCAATACGTTTGATAAATTCCGGCCCATTGCCCTTTGCAATGTCATCTACAAGCTCATCTCCAAGGTTGTAGCTAATCGACTCAAACCCCTCCTTCCTCTTCTCATTCTTCCGAAACAAACAGGGTATGTCGAGGGTCGACAGATCATGGATGGCATAATTCTATCCAATGAAGTAATTCATTCGCTAAAAATTCTCAAAAAGCCGGGCATGATAATGAAGCTTGATCTATCTAAGGCCTTTGATAAGCTCAGTTGGGAGTACATCCATCAAATGCTGTTGGCCTTCGGATTCAGTGCCACTTGGACCCGATGGATTATGAATCTCATATCCTCTCCCTGCTTTTCAGTTCTCCTCAATGGCTCCCCTTCCCTCCCCTTCCGTTCTTCGAGAGGCATCCGGTAAGGAGACCCTCTCTCTCCATTTATTTTCATCCTCATGGCTGAAGGGCTCAGCTGCCTTCTTCACCATGCCATATCTTCCAAAGCAGTAAAAGGATTAGCTCTTCATGGTCTTAATCCTCTGTCGCATCAGCAATTTGTAGATGATACGATGCTTTTTGGTCACTCTTCTTCCCAAGAAGCAAAGGCCTTCAAATCCCTCCTCTCTTTGTTTTCCGAAGCCTCCGGCACCTCCATCAACGCTTCCAAGTCTCAATTGTTCTTCTTCAACACCCCTGCCTCAACTCAGCGCAACATAGCCCGGATCCTCGGTTTCAAGATTGCTGTTCTGCCATCCAAGTATTTGGGAGCTCCCCTCATGGCTTCGGCTCTCAAGCATGCTTCCTGGCGGTCTCTGTTAGATAAACTGGAAGCAAGACTCTCTTCCTGGACCTACCAATCGTTGAACACAGCCAGTAGACTCATCTTGATAAAGTCTGTCCTCCAAGCAATGCCTCTGTATCTTTTTTCTATCCTAGCAGCTCCAAAATGGGTACTCAAAGCCATCCGTAACCTTCAAAGGGGCTTTCTTTGGGGATCGAATGGACTAAACAGAAAATGGGCCCTTGTCAAATGGGCGGATGTTTGCCAATCAAAAGCAAATGGTGGATTAGGATTAAGGGACCCCCTTCAAAGTAATAGTACAATGGGAGCAAAAGTTTGGTGGAGCTGGCTAGTAAAGCCGCACATTCCCTGGGCTAAGTTGTGGCAAGCCAAATATGCACCAGGCAGTCAATGGAACGAGCTCATCAGAATTAGTCCAAGCATAACAGGCTCCATGATATGGAACTCTGCGAAAATTCACAGCGCCTTCATTCAGGCTTACAGTTTTTGTGAGATTCACTCAGGGACAACAGCCCGTTTCTGGGAAGACTCATGGCAGCAAATGCCCAAACTTGCAACGCTCTTCCACAAACCACATTGGCAGCAACACATGCAGCAGTCAAACACCACCAAAGTCTCCCAATTTTGGCAGCAACAAGATCATCAAGATTTTCGCACTTGGAAACCAGCTCGATCCTGGCAGACAGATTGGCAAGAGGAAACATATGATGACATCGATAAGGAGCTTCTTCAAAGAAAAATTATTCCCTCCTCATTACAGGACAAATTGAGATGGGGACATACCTCAAGAGGTATCTTTACCACCAAGGAGGCCTTCACCCTGCGCTATGACCAAAATGCCCATAGCAAGGATCAATTATGGACGCATGTATGGCAACCAAGACTATGGCCCAAAATATCCACTTTCCTTTGGCTATTAAGCAAAAGGCGTATTCTTACATGGGACAATCTCCAAAGAAGAGGCTTCATAGGTCCCTCTCGATGCCCCAATTGCAATGCTCAGGAAGAAAAAATTGCTCATCTCATGGAGACTTGCCCTCTAGCAACTCAGATTTGGAACAGAGTAGCTCAATGCAACAATGGAATAATAGAAAGGCAAGGGGACATCGCAAATATTCTGCGAAGTTGGCCCCGGAAACCATATCAAAGCCCCATCCTAAACTCATTATGGAATCTCATTCCAGGCTTCTTATACTGGGCATTATGGAAGGAACGCAATAATAGAATCTTCAACAACAAAAGCAGATCAGCAGATATCCTCTGGCTTCTCCTAAAGTTCAATCTCCAAGAAACGCTAGCTCTTAGAGCCTGGTCAGAAGATGATTGGCCTTCAACACCTAGGGAGATACTCATCTGGCAGACTTGGAATCTCAACATCACCTACTCTCAATTGGATTCTCACCAAAACCCTTCCAAATGCATCTCTCCCTCCCTCTGGTCCCCCCCTGCAAGAGCTTCCTACAAGCTCAACTTTGATGGGGCGGCTAAGGGGAATCCGGGTCCATCGGGATTTGGTGGTGTCATCAGAAATTCAAAGGGAGAGGTAGCATTCATCTATTATGGATCAAGTGGTACAAATACCAACAATATGGCGGAGTTAGAAGGAATGTGGAAAGGAATTTGTATGGCGGATCACCATAACTTCTATCCATTGGAAGTAGAGGGAGATTCCCAAATTCTAATCAATGCAGCAATCAAAATCCAAGCAGGGTCCTCAGCAGCTAAAATCGCTTCTAGCTGGAGACTTCTCAGCAGACTAGAAGCATTGGAAGATAGGCTAAGGCATCCTAATAGCATCATCTTCAAGCATGTTAGACGCACAGCCAATAAGGTTGCTGATAGACTTGCAAACCAAGGGGTGAATCAGCAAGGCCCTCAATTCGCGGGTTCTCTCCATGATGTAAAGGACAAAAAACTTCAACAGGATTGCCATACATTGGCTCTCCAGGATCTTCAACCCCAGATGCGGGTGCTAGTTGGGAATAAAGGGCTGGAGGCGGGCTGCCCACTAGGAAAGTGGCAGCCCAAACCTGCCACGACACACGCGCATTTAAACCGCCGGATGGTTAAATCTTCGCGATCCTTCCTCCATCGCACGCCAGACTTCAAGTCACCTCCTCCTCGCATCAAGTTAGCTCCTCGGCTTCCCGGGAAATTCATTGTAGACGCTGGCTCGCACATGGCTCGCCGCCGGTCTCAGCCTTATATTCCAGGCGTTCGAGGCAAGGTAATGAATTGCATTTGGTTCATTTGGTTTCACTGTGCTTCTGTGTTGTGGCAGGTCTCCATTGTTGGTCCCCTGTTCTGTAAATCCCCTGTTCTTCCCTTTCCGCTCACCGAGCTCCACCATCAGCGCAGAGGGGCTACGTTCTCGCCTAAGCTCGACGTTTCTCCTGGCTCTCCAAGCAATTCCTGATCTGCGTGCTGGGATTTGCCTCCAATTCACCTTAGCCCTCTCAAGCTTCCTCGAGTTCTCCTGGTTGATATTCACTGTGTTCCGTGGCCCTCTGCAGCTCCCGGGTCATCCAGTTCTGTTAGCCCTCTTTTCACTCATCTCCCCGCCCTTCCGCGTCGCACCCGCAACCTCTGCTCTCATCTTTTTCTGCCATGCCGAAGGAGTGACTACGTGCCAGCTGCAGGAGAGGTGGATCGAGGGGTGGGAGAGGCCGTGCCTCTGTCCCTCGTTCTACAGATTCTCTATCAGACGACGCCAATAGCGCTCGTCGAAGAAGAGGAAGACGACCTGGGAATGACCAATCCCGGTCCTGCCATCATAGCTTTCACCCCTCGTCCCGCTTCAGTTTTCCTTGTCTCTTGGACTCAGACACATACTATGTGTCCATCAAGATTGAAAAATGTGAGCACGAGGCTCACGGCCCAGCTGCAGAAGACCTCAGGCCTCCAGCACCGCTTCTGGACCAGCCTCCCTCGCCACCTGCACTTCAACTTCCCGCTCCTGAACCAGAGCAGCACCAGGCAGCAAAAGCTTCAACGGATGCAGGGGCTGGCCCAAGCGCACCAGCAGAGGATGACGTGCCTCATACCGACTCAAGCGAGCCAGATCCATACACATGCCGGGTGGTGGAAGAAATTCCATCAACCTCTGTGGACGACTGAACAGCATCACTGGGTTACTGGTCTTCAAGGTTGGCTTTGTCTTTTGTGGTTCAATCGGGTAATCAAATGCCCCTGCTTCTTCTTTCAAACTCTTTTGCTATGTAAGGTTGATGCGCAAGCTATGGCTGCACAACCTCTGGTCTCTCTCTATGCTCTTACCTACCATGTCAATGGCGGATACTAAGGTTCAAGTCTTCTCTATCGCGTCAGTCAGGTGTTATGAGTCTAGGCTATACTTCTGTATGTCGGAATATAGTTGGATTTCTGTACTCTGTCTTCTCTCTGTCAGTTTTTGCAAATGCAGGCAAGTCATGGTATACACTGATGTAAACTCCATCTCTGCAGATTGGTGCAGTCCGAGGTTCGCCTCATTGTAATCTTGTTTTTGTACTATAATAGAATTAGTCTACTTTACAAAAAAAAAAAAAATTGTGGATGACAAGCAATCTCAACAATATAAATGGCTGCTAAACATTGTAGATATGTAGCAACTGATAGAAACAAAAGTTGCCAAAGTCCAGATTTATGCCACAATCATAGTTAAATAGCAAAAAGAAAGAGTAATAACTCCAATCATCCAATGGAAACCAAATATACAAAGAATAGTTTCATTATAACACCTGTGAAGGGAACAAAAAGATGTTACCATCCCCCCTCTATGGGATGGGTTCTTAGCTATCCTCGAATGTCTTCAGCTTGTGTAGAGTCTCTCTCTCTATAATCTATAAACCCAGCAAAAATATGGTGTGTGAAAATGAAAATAATCAGAGTTACAATAGTGAGTGCAACAATGAAAATAATCAAAAGTGAATAATGCACGCAAAACCCTTCTATTTATAACAAAATATTGGGTTATGCTCGAATAATGAGCAATAATAAAATATTATTGATCTCATTCTTGGAATAACCACATGGAATATTTTATTATATTTGTTTAGGAGGGAAAAAGTTTTTTTAATTTTATTTAGAAATAGTAAATAAATAAATTATTAATTTATCATCTCAGGGAATTAGTTAAGGAATAATAAATAAATAATGATTCATTTAATTGTTCCTAAGGGATTTAGTTAAATTTGATAAAGAATGATAATTAATTTGTGATTAATTAATTATTCTTAGAGACAAATAAGATAATTAATGATTTATCTGTTTATTTTTCATGATTGGGTCAAATATGACAAGGAAAAATAATTGAACAATGGTTTAATTAATTATTCCTAGAAGAAAATCAAATAAATAGTGATTTATTTAATTATTCTTCATGGGTTTAACTATAAATTACTTAACAAAGGTGGTTTATTAAGTAATTTCTCACAGTGAAAGAAATTTTACTATGGTAAAATTGGCTTTACATGGTGTACATCGATCCATCTCGTAAATTAGGCTATATGATCAATTTTTTGGTGATAACAGATTGTCCCCCAATGTACAAGTGTTAGGAGAAAAACATATGACCGAAGTACGTTGTAAAGAAAAAATCACTAGACAACACAGGGGAGTCAAAGAGAGAGAGAGAGACCAATGAAGCTGAAATGAAAGAGGATAGGGACAAAGAGGGCGAGACTAATCCAAGTCTCTTTTTATGTTGTGGTACTAGACCTCAATGAGGTGTGGGATGCATACCCATACCCGCTGAGATAACTTAGTACAAAAATAATGGTTCGCCTAGAATTATAAAGCTTAGAAATGAAGTACATGCTAAATGGTACATGACATGCTGGCATAACAGAGCTAGAAAATAATATAATGTGTCCCATATACAAAATGAAACTGGAAGAAACATGAGCTAGGATTGAATACAATAATATCTGAGTACATGAGATACAAATCCCCTTCCCTCAAAAAATGGGTGGGAAGGAGGGTAGAACAACTAGAGAAGCCCTGTTTAGCAAGGAAGGGCTCTGCAAAACTTAATGGATCATCTAGAGGAGATGTTCATGCTATGAACACTACGATCAGTAGGAACCAAACCCATCAAATCTGTGGAAGTGCCTCTGAAGTTGTAGCATAGTAGGTATGCATCCTGCCATGTGGGGGGCTACTTAAAGGGCCACCCCCTCATGAAGTCTAAAACATCTCACACACACCAGGGAATCACTAGTATAATCTATTGCATCACTGGACCATCAAGTGTATAAATCATGAACATGAAACAACCAATTCAAATGGAAATGATGAGTCCCTCTGCTTGATCCAAGGTGCCAAACAAAAATGGAAGTTAAAACCAAGATACACTGCCCTCTAGGTCATTCTTCTGGAATAAATGAGATGGTGTCAAAGTAATCGGGCCTGCGATAGATGAGGAAATGAGGATCCTCGACTAAATCACGAGGGAAAATAGCAATTTAACTGATGGACTAACACTAGGGATGATGGGGAAAATGGTATTGAGGGAAAAACAGACGACTTACCTTGTCAGAGCATAAAGTGCATGGTTGACCTGGCAGCGACTAACTCAACTCCAGAGGGGATGGGGATAGTATGACTCGAGGCGAAAATGGGAAACACATGATGAATGATATAAAAATATGGATGGAATACTGTGACAGGATATAATGGGACATGAAATAGACTCCAAGAATGCAAGGTTGACTCATCACAGATGCTCTCAACAAGGGTGACTCGATGACATTGCCACACAGACTAGGCCTAGTGGGGACCATCGAAACATGAGTAAATGATGGTTACTCATGACAAAAATTGACATATGGTACAAAAATTATTAAGAGGAGGTGGGCCTCAAAGTACAAGTGTCACTTTATGAAGAAATTTGATTTTGAGAGGCAACGAAGTGACCTTTCTTGGAAAAATGGCTTCCTGGTGAAGTGTCAAATCATCAAAAACTGAGGAAGACCCATTATAATAATTGGTGAGAGTTTTCCAAAGGTGCTAATGGTTTGTAAAATGGAGCTATGGTCTGGTCGCAATGTGTAACATAAAAACTATGGTTTTCCTATAAAAGGGTGTTTTCTCTCCAATTTGAGAGGAGGAGAAGGCCCTAAATCTTGTGGAGATCATAGCGGATAAACCAACCATCAAAATCAGGATCTATAACTTTCAGGAAAGTGGCCTTACTTGTCTAAAGATGGCATAAATTCTTCTTAGAACGATGGTTCCTAGTGAAGAATTAAGGGAAGAGGAAGACATGAATTAACTACTAGAGAAGGTATAGAACCATTTTCATCCACTAAGTCAAACATGGGGACTACGTGGACATAGAGTAGAAAATTTGAAGATATGGTATCAAACGTCTACGATATGCGATGTGCATATGGCTCGCTGGAAACGACGGTAAGACAAACTATCCAAGGAATGGGAGGATAATCGACCATACCTAGATCTGGTGCGATCTAGACTGAGACTTATGTTAATCAATTGAGAAGATGGACAGGGGAAAACCATCATGCCCCCAAGCATGGGATACTACCCACAAACATATGTGATGGAGGGGACGTATCTGGTATACAAAGGTGGGGATGATTCCCCCTTGCAGGAGGAGTTTGTGGAGTGCCATTGTGTTATGAGCGCTCGAGAAAGGGATTCAATCATCTCGACCCAACTTGGCACAAGATCCTCCAAAGGATAATAATGAGATGTAGGGTCCTATGTGCCCCCCCAGTATGATATGGGCTCATTGGATGTATTTAGAGTGGTGGACTCCAAATATGGGAGGAAGGATGCACGATGGTGCATATCGTTCCAAGGATAATCAGGGGTAGTCACTACTTCCATGATGTCCTAATCAGAATAGAAGATGGGGGGATGGGAGGAATATTGACTACATGATGCAGTGGTGATACCTGGTGCATCATATTGATAAAGAAGGTTCACATATGCATCATCTTGAATGGGCAACAACGAGCTAGTAGATGGAGGATCTACAGATGTTGAGACCTGGGATTCTATCGAAAGGTGTTTGATAGAAACGTGCTCAGAAGCCTTAGAAAGGTTTGGTTGCAATGAACTCAAGGATGACGATAGGTAAAGGACATGGCCCATGGAGTCTGTCATCTTGACATTAGGGGGAGGGATCACAATGGTGGGACCAGAGTCCCCTTGTTCTGGTTTAGTGGTACCATAATCCATTAGTAGAGGAGTACGTGTTCCACTACAAGTGGTCTCGTATTCGCGAAGCGCCTAAAAGAAATCACGAAATTTGTCAAGATGAGGGAAACAATGGGAATAGTGACCATAATGATCACACAAGGCACAAGGGTGATTTGTGCACAGCATTTTGAGTTTCTTGAATTGTCCCAGTAAGGTAATTTTGACCTCAGGTATATTTGACTCAGGGAATGCTTCATGAAGTAAAAAAGGTTTAAGATGAGGAATCTCGGGACAATTATTGGTGGTGTACCCAAAAAATTTACACAAAGCACACAGAGGTGATGTCTTTGGGGCCTTGGGGGTTGGAGGAGTTGGGGGAGCCTTTTCCTTAGGTTCTTTCCTCTTAGATTTTCCCCCCTGTCCGGATGCTTTCGAACAGGAATGTGTTCCTGTTAAGGTTGTGATGGAACTGAAGCAGTGGTAGGGGATGTAGGGATTGGTTAGACTAGGGTCAAAGCATGATATGGTCTAAGCTGACCAGGCAGAGTGTTCGTTGGGGGATCAATGTACCATATTGGGATCCCCAAATTCATGTTAGGAAGGACCAGCAAAGCCATGACAGGAATAGAAAATATTCACGGAGGGGGAAATAAGAAATGTGTTTGACATGCAGGGTAATGTCCCAATGGAGCATCTCCTGGATGGTTGAGATCTGGAGGAACAGTTCTTGGTGGGAACACACAAGAGGCACCCACTAACAAAGGAGGTCCTGGGTGGGTGGATCCAGAAGGGTCGACTGAGATGGTAATAACATGGTGTTAAGGAGTTGGTTGTTGATTAGATGTATTGACCTCGTCAGAATCCATCATGAAGATTTGGTAGTCACTAGGACTAGAAGGTTTGGGGGGATGGGATGCTTGACCTGGCTGAGGTTAAGCAGCAACAAATCCTTGCTAAGGGAAAGGATTTGTGAACACTGCCAATTGAGATGGCACATGATTCTAAGGTGATTGTTGACCTCTAGAAGTTGCTTGAGCTTCCCACATTTGGCGTATCTGGGGTAATAGAGGACACTCATGTGTATAATGGCCATGTACACCACAACATGCACAAGATTTGTTTGTACAAATAACCTTGTTCTTCTTGGGTTGGCTGCCGTGTTGTTGGTTGTTGGTCTTAGGTTGGTTCCCGTGGGGTTCACTAGGTTCATTACCTTAAGTACCCTTATTACCCTTGTTACCCTTCCCCTTATTCTTTTCTTCAATTTTTGGGATTGGTCACACTCTGCTACGCAAACACCTGGCCCTGAGGGGGCAGTGGCTACTGGGCTAAGGATGCATGGGAGGTTGTAGCACTAATTCTTGAGGGGCTGGAGCACTAGGTTGTGCATAAGGAGGAGTAAAAGTTTGGTAGATAGGATGGGGTTCTGAAAACATGTTGCTAGAAGGAGGGGCATGAGTGTCAAAGGAACTGGTGGCCCATTGCAAATAGCCATAACTTTGTTGAGTATATGAAAATGGTGTGAAAGGGTTCCAACGATACCATCGGCAACGTCAGATGCCCTCAGTGCATTGGCACTTCTAGGATTAGGGAGGTATGGAATGAAAGTATAGACATAACCAGATTGCAGGTAACATATCTAAGAGTAGTTTAGAGAGCTTCTTCCTCAGTTTGAGGAAAATGGGACGCGACATCTTTTCCAATGGGTGCTAAAAGGCTCCTAAGAAACTAATCTAGATAGAAATGATTTTCAAAAGGCGAGGCACGACTTGTGCTCCTCCTTTGATGCCACTCTTAAAAATGGTCGGATAGGTGAGTGGCGGAGGACTGAAGGAATGGGGTCAATAGCTCCGTACCAGTGTCGTACCAGAGAGGTAACTGGAAGTATGAAAGGAACACTTTAGAAAGCGTCGCAAAAATGGAATGATATGTGGAGGGATGTTCTACATACCATTTTGCAGCGTCTCCAGTGAGTGTGCATTGGAATAGACGAAGACGAATGGATTCATCGATTATGGATTTGGACGAACACCACATTTGGAAGGATCGAACATGGTTGGTAGGATCCTCTCCAACGTTACCCTCAAACTTTGGGATGTCTAAGGGAAGCTTAGTCAGCACAGAAGGCCAACCAGCACTCTGGTGTATGGGGTCATTTATCAACTAGTTAAAATCTGGTATACTTAACCTAGCCATAAAGGGGAGCATGGTGGCTGTCAGAACGGTTCCTGAGGCTATTTTTCTTGATGTGACCACCGCAATAGAACCAGAGCCAACACTAGGTTGGGTTCCTGCACCAGTTGTGGGTCTATACATGGTGACAATATGCGGTGAAGGAGGCTCGGAATCAAATGAGGAATCAAAAGAACCAAGAGAAGAGTAGGTATGGGGACTCAGAGGGCTATGAACTCAAATCCGATGGGGAGGGGTAATATGCCCAAGTGGAAACTGTAGGTGAAGGCCTAATAGTCTCCACGACAAACGCCTTGGTGGTGCAATGGTGGTAAGACACATGTGACACAGAGATGGTGAAGGGAGATCAACAATATGCCTTTGTCTCGATGAGGGGAGATAAATTTATTATGTTAAGTCTTGGCTTGGTGGTGTAAACCAAGTGCCCTTTGCTTAAGTTGTGCTTGTGTGTGCAAGTATATTTATTGAGTAAGCCCAGATTGTGTTTGTAAAAAAGAAAAAAGCTTGCTGAAAATAAACTGAAATTAATAACAGAAAATGAACAGCAAAACAATTAACTAAACCCCACCCAAACTGGGTTTGCAAACATTGTGTTGGTTGGTGGCTAAATCGACAGAAAATACACTAAAATGGTCTAGAGATCTAGGTTTTGGTGTGACTCAGATCAAGTGACACTAAGCTGCTAGAAAATGGTGCAGCAATAGCAAAAAAACAGAGGGGAAGATTTTTGCAAAAAGACAGGGAGATGGGTGAAACACCTAGGGAAACCGATGGGACCCTAAGGCCAATGACCAAACAAGTTTACATGTGAAACTATGGATAGTGACAACCTATCTTTAAAGATCTAAAACAGAAGGGTACAGATCTGGAAAGTGTTGTTGAAAGCACTACAGAAACTCAGACTACTCACTCAGCTAAACTCCTACTAGAAACCCCAGGGGAGGCTAAATTCAAATTTGATGAGCAAATAAGAGTGGATCAACGTCTAAGCAGGATGAGACAGAGGTCAGAAAACCCAGCAGATAGCTCTCTACAAAACCCAGAAACGGATCTGAGAAAAACCCTAAAACCCAAAAAACACAGGTACTGACTTGTTTCATGTAGGGATCACACTTTTTGGGATGATAAGTACGCTCTAGCCTCCAGATCATACTTTTTGGGGAAAAAAGTGTGATTTCTACTCCATGGATCCCAGTCGACAAATCTCAGAAAAAAGTGTCACCTTTGTCGCACTGGTTCTTGTGACCTTCGGAAAAGACTAGAAAGCTTGCAGAAGTCAAAAATTTAATAGATTTAGGGTTAAAAAACTAGGAAACTTTAAGACAATTGAAAAAAGAATAAACCCTAAGCTGAAACCAAAGGTCACCCATGTTTCTCAATCTGAAGTATAAAACCCACTGGAGTCGCCAATTTTGTGATTGGCAACAATAAGAAAATATCCAGTGAGATTGCCAATTTTATTGTAGTGTTTTCTTCTCAAAGATGTACGAAAAAAAACCCATTTAAGATTGTGGATGACAAACAATCTCAACAATATAAATGGCTGATAAACATTGTAGGTCTATAGAAACTAATAGAAACAAAACCTACCAAAGTCCGTATCTATGCCACAATCATAGTTAAATAGAAAAAAGAAAGAGTAATAACTCCAATCATCTAATGGAAACCAGATATACAAAGAATAGTGTTATTATAACACTTGTGAAGGGAACAAATGGATGTTACCAGCCCCCCTCAATGGGATGGGCTTTTGGCTATCCTCAAATGTCTTCAGCTTGTGTAGAGTCTCTCTTCTCTATAATGTGTAAACCTAACAAAAATATGGTGTGCAACAATGAAAATAATCAAAAGTAAATAATGAATGGAAAACCCTCTATTTATAGAAAAATATTGAGTTATCCTCAAATAATGAGGAATAATAAAATATTATTGATCCCATTCTTGGACTAACCACGTGGAATATTTTATTATATTTGTTTAGGAGGGAAAAGGTAGTTAAACTTTTATTTAGAAATAATAAATAAATAAATGATTTATTTATCATCTCAAGGAATTAGTGAAGGAATAATAAACAAATAATAATTTATTTAATTGTTCCTAAGGGATTTAGTCAAATTTGACAAAGAATAATAATTAATTAGTGATTAATTAATTATTCTTAGAGAAAAATAAGATAGTTAATGATTTATCTGTTTATTTTCGTGACTGGGTCAAATATGACAAGGAATAATAATTGAAAAATGGTTTAATTAATTATTCCTAGAATAAAATCAAATAAATAGTGATTTATTTAATTATTCTTCATCAGTTTAACTATAAATTACTTGAAAAAGATGGTTTATTAAGCAATTTTTCACAGTGAAAGCAATTTTCCTATGGTAAAATTGGCTTTACATAGTGTACTTCGATCCATCTAGTAAATTAGGCTAGATGATCAATTTTTTTGTGATAACACCCTCAGTCCCACATTTTCCATTGTCCCTAGTGTCATTCCATCAGTCACATTACTATTTTCCCTCATGCCTTAGTTGACAATCCTCATTCCCTCACCTATCACGGGCATTATTCTGTCGACATCAGCTCATTTATTCCAGAAGAATGGCCTAGAGGGCAGTGTATCTTGGTTCAAGCCTCCATTCTAGTTTGGTGCCTCAGATCGAGTAGAGGGACTCATTATTTCCCTTTGACTTATTTGTTTCATGTTCTTGATTCATACACTTGTGGTCTAGTGATGTAGCAGATTGTACCAGTGATTCTCGGGTGTGTATGAGATGTTTCAGAACTCATGAGGGGGTGGCCCTTCAGGTAGCCCCCCACATGCTTGAATTCATTCCTATTATGCTACAACCTCAGATGCAGTTCCACATATTTGATGGGTTTGGTTGCTACCGATCAAACTGTTCATAGCATGCACGTCTCCTTCAGATGATCCATTCAGTTTTACAAAACCCTTCCCTGTTCAGCAGGGCTTCTTCAATGTTTCTACCCTCCCTCCCACCCATTTTTTTAACGAAGGACAATTATATCTTATGTACTCATATATTATTTTATTCAGTTCTTGCTCATGTTTTTCCAGGTGCATTATGTATATGGGACACATTGTATTATTTTCTGGCTCCGTTATTCCAGCATGTCGTATACCATTCATCATGTACTTCATTTCTTAGTTTTATATTTATGGGCACACCATCTTTTTGTACTAAGTTATCTCTGCAGTATAGGTATGCCTCCCACACCTCATTGAGGTTTTTTACCACAACATAAAAAGGAGACTTGCATTAGTCTCGCCCCCTCTGTCCCTATCCTCTTTTGTTTCAGATCTATTGGTCTCCCTCTCCTGACTCCACTTTGTTGTCCACTGATTGTGTCTTTACAACGTACTTCGGGGAGAAATTTTCTATCACCAACAAATTGATCATCTAGCCTAATTTACTAGATGGATCGAAGTACACCATGTAAAGCCAATTTTACCATAGTAAAATTGCTTTCACTGTGAAAAATTACTTAATAAACCACCTTTGTTAAATAATTTATAGTTAAACCTATGAAGAATAATTAAATAAATCACTATCTATTTGATTTTCTACTAGGAATAATTAATTAAACCATTGTTCAATTATTATTCCTTATCATATTTGACCCAATTATGAAAAATCAACAGATAAATTATTAATTATCTTATTTTTCTCTAGGAATAATTAATTATCACTAATTAAATATTATTCCTTGTCAAATTTTACTAAATCCATTAGGAATAATTAAATATGTCATTATTTGTTTATTATTCCTTAACCAATTTCTTGAGATGATAAATAAATTATTTATTTATTTATTATTTCTAAATAAAAGTTTAAATAGTTTTTCCCTACTAACCAAATATAATAAAATATTCCAAGTGGTTATTCCAAGAATGGGGTTAATAATATTTTATTATTGCTCATTATTGAAGGATAACTCAATATTTTGTTATAAATAGAAGGGTTTTCCGTTCATTATTCACTTTTTATTATTTTCATTGTTGCATTCACTGTTGCAACGCTGATTATTTTCATTGTCGCACACCACTTTTCTTCCATTTGAGTTCCCATTGAGCTCAAACATTTTATTTGTTGGGTTTACACATTACAAAGGAGAGAGACTCTATCAAAAAGCTGAAGACATTTGAGGATAGCTAAGAACCCAGCCCATAGAGGGGGACTACTAACATTTATTTGTTCCCTTCACAGGTGTTATAATAAAATCTATTCTTTGTATACCTAGTTTCCATTGGATGAATGGAGTTAATATTGTTTCTTTTTGTTGTTTAACTATGATTGTGGAATAGATCAGGACTTTGGCAAGTTTTGTTTTTATCAGTTGTTGCAGATCTACAATCTTTAGCATAGTCTTAAGTGTTTTCTTTTCGTACATCTTTGAGAGGAAAACACTACAACAGTAGAGTTGGTTGATTGGGTTCCTGATACAGGGTACACATGTGGATGCTTCAATTAATATATGCACACAGTGTACCTTTACTGACACATGTAATTCCTACTGAGCAAGGTTCTCCTGGATTGACATGAGAATAGAGAGGACCTCCTCTCCATGAGCATCTACATTAACACATGATGGACCTAGATTAGCGAATGAAGCACCTTGGCATTCCTCCTTCTATTAGTTGCTCACTGGGAAGCAACAAAGAGCCAATCAAGGTTGCAACAATAGATTTATACTCCTCTTTCTAGCCTATTTACTCTTGTTATGTCATCGGTTTCATAGTTTCTTATTTACTTATTTTGTTCTTATGGCCTCAAAGGCCTGTATATTAGTATATGTTTGGTATATTTTGAATTCTTAGGCAATGCTTTATCTTCTCTCTCTTAAGAGGGTACATTTTTTAATATAGTTAGGTTTCCCATCACTATCTAAAGTATTTAACTCTTTCATGTAATCTCTTGTTTAGAAAGTGATACAAATTTTACTCCACAAAAAATAAAACAAAACATTTTTCAAAAAAATAATCTAATGATAAATTAATTTAAATTTCTTCCAAGACATCTTCTTTCAACCACTCCATAGACAAGCATATGAATATGAATACTCAAAACTTTCACATACATACATACATACATACATACATACATACATACATACATACATTAACATATAACATACATACATACATACATACATACATACAATATATATATATATATATATATATATATTATATATATATGCTTTAAATCAACTTAAGCAAATATTTATCCAAAATAATTTTCCCAATACCTCTGGCCAATTAACCTAATCTTCTTTCAAAATGTAGATTATTAGAAGTTATAATCTCAATGGTTTTTTAATTAAAAAAAAAAAATCAAATCTTTACCAAATAGCAAGTGTTAAAACTTTGACTTTAATAATTTTTTCTCAAACAAAGCTTCTCCGGAAGAGTTACGGGGTTTTGTTTGATCCCGTATTGCTGGGAATGAATGAAAATGATGTCAAGGCTAAATGGATTTGAGATGCAATAGTTAGGGCTAGTGAAAATGTCAGCGACCACAATGTGGAATTACATCAATTCTTCTAGCTTACGATGGCAGTAGATTCTTTTCCCGACGGTAGGTAGGTAAATAACTAGTGGCACTGCAAATGGTGAAGGTTCTGATGTGTTTGGCTACTTTACGAAGAATGGCGTTTTCCTTCCAAAAAAAGCATCTTCTCCTTCTCTAGTTTGTTTAAATCATATTCTCCTTCTCTGGTTTGTTTTGCTAGTATGATTTGCACTATGTGAAGAGATTAAAGCCTATTTCTGTTGGTAAGCAGATGCACAGCTAAATTAAAAACAAATACACATCAGACTTAATCAATCACATAAGGACACAGCTTTTAACGTGGTTCACCCAACCAATCTGGGCTACGTCCACACAACATAGGCATCGGCAATTTATTAATCAAACAGGAGATTACAAAATGAAATCCTCACAAAACTCTCACACTCTCATAGCAAACATCCAAATGGTTGCCTGTTATATAGCATAGAGAATCTAACAACCTCATTCACTCACTCACATCAAATATAGGAGGCATTAATCATCTCCCAACAACCTAGAGCTAATCTAGGAACTGAATTTCTATTGTTGTCACCTACAGAGATTTTTTCCTATTTCACTCCAAACAGAAAATCTCAACAATCTCCACCTTGAC
>APFE030072405.1:350083-366710 GCA_000404065.3 Pinus taeda
AAAAAGGATGCAAAATCAGACGCAAAAAAGGACGCTTTAAAAATTGTACAATAGAGCCAGATTTAGCGCTAGGTTGCTTATCACAATTACAAAAAAAATGCACTAAAATCTGGCGCTAAATCTGGCGCAAATCGCTGGTTTTGTTGTAGTGAATCTCCAATATCCAACTTTAAATACCAACAATAAAAAAAAAAACTGCCTATGCCTTTCTGCCTTTGCCTTTAAAAAAAAACTTTCAAATCAACTGCTCCAGGGCGACCCATTTGTAAATAATTTTGCTCTTTTTAAAGGACCATTTATCAAAAACATCGAATGTAGTTTGCACAAATGAAACTGTTTGGGGCCTTGGACTTTGCTTGCGTTATTAACAATTATGCATAATTCTGCAAAATTCGGACTTTGCTTGTTTTAATAAACAACTTTCATGCAACTATATACTACCACCAAGTTGCAAAAAAATTGAGTATACAAATGTTGATTTTCAAAGCACAAACGTTGAGTACTTTTTTGTTTTTTTTTTGTTGACACCGCATACATAAAACAAAGTGGTGCATTATTCCGTGGGAAATGAACCTTGGCGTTAAGCCAAACTTGTGCGCGCAAGGGACGTTGGCTCACGCCCTCTAAATTATCAAAAACAATAAAATAAAATCATTCACACCATTCACCTGCGGGTTTAATAGATTGAGACAGCGTGCACCTGCGGTTTTTTAGAGTCAACTCACCACAAATTTTTTAAATTCCTTCCACTGAAGATCAACACTTCATTCACTTAAAAAATACGGTAGCGTTCATATTGCAGCAAAATTCAAGCTCAATCAACATGCGCAGTTACCTCCACCAGCGTAATCAGCACACAGGCGGTCTCCACCTTTCAGGCAGCACGCAGGCTGTCTCCGCGCAGGCGACACCGTTCAACGCAAGCAGCACTGTTATACGCAGGCAGCAAAAAAAAAAAATATCTTCACTGCTCACTACATCTCGCCAGCACCATATTCATCAAGGTCTCGCCTGCTTGTTTCTTATGGAATCCAACAGCAGACCCCCACACGGTCCACCCTCTAGTCAAACGCACCCTCCAGCATGCATACCAATTTCGGGAAAGACGCTCCACGCAGCAGCACTCCAGCACCAGCACTGTCATATATAACAGCGATCCCCTCCAGCCGCGATTCGCTGAACTCTGATTGCGTTCAACGCACTAGGCACAGCGCCAATATCCAAAACCACGCACAACAATCCACGCATTCACACGCAGGCTTAGCGCTCCAGCAACACCTGCGCTCCAGCACGCTGCCTGATCCACGTATCAACTGCGCTCCACCTCCAACATTGCTCTGATACCACTTGTTGGTAAGCAGATGCACAGCTAAATTAAAAACAAATACACAGCAGACTTAATCAAGCACATAAAGACATAGCTTTTAACGTGGTTCACCCAACCAATCTGGGCTACGTCCACACAACATAGGCATCGGCAATTTATTAATCAAACAGGAGATTACAAAATGAAATCCTCACAAAACTCTCACACTCTCATAGCAAACATCTGAATGGTTGCCTGTTATATAGCATAGAGAATCTAACAACCTCATTAACTCACTCACATCAAATATAGGAGGCATTAATCATCTCCCAACAACCTGGAGCTAATCTAGGAACTGAATTTCTATTGTTGTCACCTACAAAGATTTTTGCCTATTTCACTCCAAACAGAAAATCTCAACAATTTCGATACCATGTTAAAATCCACAAGCAAGGATAGCAATGAAACTAATAAAAAATACATAAAGGTATTACATGTTCTTCTCACCATTAAATAAAACAATAAATCAATAAGTTTCTATAAGAAAAAATACATGATGTTTCTATAAGAAAAAATACATGATGGTATTACATGTTCTTCTCACCATTAAATAAATTCTACAATAAATCAATAGGTTTCTACAATTATTTAAGAGTAATTTCTTATAAATATATAAAATTCTCTTGAAAACTTTAAAATAATATGGTTTAATAACTTAAAAAAATAAGTAGAACTGAATTATTTGACGAATGATTTAATTAATATAAAGAATGAAAGTTGAAAATTCAATTATGAATTACATAACTATTTGACATTTATAAATTTTTCTAATATTTGAAAGAACCAAATGGTTCTCTTTTACCACCATAAGACTTTGACTCTTTTACAACTATGAGACTTTTACTATTATTAGTAATTGTCTTTAAATGTATAAAAATAAATCAAAGGAATAAAAGATAAGAAATTGGTAATATAATAAAGTAATTTGGGTTAAGTTTAGGTTCAAATCCAACTAGTTGTAATTATAACTCTCAGACTTGTGTCAATAGTTTATAAGTCAAAGTGTAGCGAGGAACTTATGACTTTGCAAGAGTTAAGACATCTATAAATACACCTACAAGGGAGATCCCACTCACAAGGGGTATCTACCCTTCTAACTTTATCACAATAAACCAACAAGTAATTTGTGGGAATTGAATTTGAGGGGGGAGAACAAGTCATCCACCCTACCACTCGAGATATGAACCCTTGATGTTTTAAAAGGTCACGATGAGGGACTTTGATCGACTTATGTGTGTATGGGTCAAAAGACCATTAATATAATCTCTTTGGGTGTAACCACACATTCAATCATTATCTTAAGGCATCTCATACCTTTTAGAATAAACAACCTTTGAATAATTTAACCTTGTCTAATACTAAAGAAACTCCTCATTTTTCACCATTAAATCTAACCTTTAGGCTTAATAAATCCATATAAATTAATAAAAATAGAGCAAAGACAATCACACCTACTTACTCTAGTTTCTAATAAAGGTTCCATCAATTTAAGACATTGCCACCTTCATACTCTAGTTTCGCATAAAGGTTGCACCAATTTATGATTTATTATTTTTGGAGTCATGAGATAAAATGCTAAGTTTTTGTTATCGACATCATCATACAAATATGATATAATAAAATGTACCTATCATAGATATCTAGTATAACTTATAGACACACATGCCATGCCATCCACGATGCTTGTCACCTACAAACGTTATAAAAAAATGTTCAGTGTTGCAATTCAACACACACCTAAGAACAACAACACTCGCTACGGCATGAGCCATTGTGCCTTTCCGGAGAAACCAAGGCCTCCACAACTTGAGGAGATCAAGATTGATAATTTTGCCTGGGTGCTGGTCTACCACTATGATATCCATGTGTTCCATTTATGTAGTTTAGATTATTTATCAAGATATTCTTCTTTAATGTCAAATAAATTTATGTTTTATTCCACATTTTATATGTGGGCAACTCTTTCCCATTTATAAAGTATACAAAATTTATTCAACTCCTTGTCAATTAACATGAACTATACAAAGTGACGAGTGAGTTGAGTCAATTAACATTATTTAAAAAAAAAAATAAAAAATGGCATTAACTATTAATAAGTAGTGACAACTACCATATCTACCAATGAACAATTAACAAATACAAAATACAACTTCTTTTGTAATTAAATCTAAATCACAATTACTTAAAACAACAGACAACAAAATATTTATATGGTTGCTCAAGATCCATTGCTCTTGATATGTGCATTACTTTCATATGGTATTTATGTAATCTATGACATATATCAAAACACTTAACTTATTCATATTACTCATAAAAATGAACTAAATAAAATTTTTATTTTAAATTATTTAATTATTATTTTATTTAAAGAATTAATATATGAGCTAAACATATATGTGTTTTAAAATAGATATAACAATATTCTTAGCTATGGAGATTCATGTCCACTTTACCATGAAATTTTTTAATTTGTAAATAATTTTTGCTACAATATTTCGGAGCTAATACCATGGTTTATCAATACCAAATGTCCAATATAATGTGTTTGTAAAATAATTAAAAAAATATAACTAATTTGAAAACAAATCTTACCCTTGATTTGTGCATACTATTATGAATATTCAAATATATTCTATGAAGATTAAATCTCTACTCTCCGGCTAATAATTACCAATAATTAAATTAAAATTTCTATAAATCTATTAAAAACAATTTTTTTATAAAATAAATTATAATAAATAAATATATAATTATTAAAAATAGCCCCAAAGGGTTAAGCTCAGTTTGGTCAAAAAAGCGTTGCCTCGCCATCGGAGTCACAGGGCGAACCCACCGAAGCCCTTGGGGTCAGGTCTGTATCAGAGGCCAGGTAGAGGCGATTTAGCTAGCTCGCCCAGATTTATCCGGTGGTGACGTACGATTCAACTCCACTGACAGGAGTTGTCGTGAAACCCTCACATGCAAAATAAAATTATAAACATTAATTATATATTATATATATATATGAATTTTAAAAAATTCATATCTAAGAATTTGTAAATATATATAGTAACTATTCCATAAAAATTGAAAATTTCAAAGAAATATTTAAAAATTACAAGAATAAAAATTTCAAAACTCTTTTGAGTAATCATGATATTTTTCTGAAAGTTGACCAACTGCGACGCTGCATTCACACAGTGTCTGAAAATTTGGTGCAGAGATAATTTCTTGAGATCACTCGAAACTCTTTTCTTTTTTTGTAAACTTGGTAGATCTCTATGTATTAGCTATTTTCAAAAGTTTTTACATCCATTTGCTCTGGGTAGTCACCATCCCAAAGGAAACCAGGTGACCACTGGCCAGCTTTGAAACCAGTCCAAAATTTGAAGAAGTTCATAACAATCCATCCATTGTTTCTATGTTGACTATCTCTACTGTTATCTCTAAAGATCAAAATAAACATGCTTGTTTTCTTCATCAAATTAAAAATTAAAAACTCAAAACATGTTGTTTCACTTGATTAATCCTCATCTGAGGACACTACTGGAGCTGGTGCCTTTGCATTGGAGCCTGGCATCTCGCATCTATGTTCCAGTTTCCACTTTATCGCTATCAGGGTCTGTTCAATCCTTCTCAGGGAAAGATTGTTTCGATAAGTCTGTATCTGTATGGTCACTATTTCCTTGAGAAGTTCAGCTCGGACAGGGTCCTTCTCCTTTCTGTCTTTCTGTTTGTCAAGTAATTATCCTTCCATGTGCTCATGGTGGAGGGTCATGGCCTGTGCCACAACATTTTTCATGATTGAGTACTAGTGCAGGGTCTTTTTGAACAAGAATTGTCTTCCATTTGTTGTCCCGGGGTCTTGCACCATTCTTTCCCATTCCTCCATCGGTATGTCTCTGTATCTAAGATTGTCTCTTAGATCCCGCTCCCAACTATTAATTTGGTCCCTGACTTCCTTCGAGTTTCCTTCCATGTAGGAATCAATGATCGTCTTTATGTGGTCTCCATCTTGCTTCTTGCCTCTTTTCTTTACCTGTATGCTTGTTCCTTCGTCTTTATTAACTTTCCTCTTGCTTCTCCTAGAAGCCATTCTTCTTTCAGCTTGGTGGTTGCAGCCTTTAAGCTTTTGCTCCTTGACCTGTTCCACGTGCTTTCCCTATTCTGTTGCTAGACCTATCACAAAATCAAAGCATTTGTCAATCGTATTATATAGGTTTATACCATTTTCCCTGGGTTTTCCCCCCACCCTTCTTCTTGTGTTTCCCAGCGTCTGGTTTTCTCCCCCACTGAATTTGGCTCTGTTTCTTTTAATTCTCTGGGTCATGGGGTAACAGTGATTACGTTTCTTTTCCCAACCCATGGAGGAATCCCGCTCCTGCTTTTTTGCCTCTTCTCTCTCTAGGCCTCGCCCTTGGTTAGATTTAGGCATAAAAGGCCTCCCGTGAACCCAATTTTCTCAGGCTTGATAGCAGGGTTTCTACTAGCTTTTTACTCTACCCTCCCCCTAGGATGCACTACCATCTCCTAGGAGCTCTGGGTTTTCCTTTCCCAACTTACTTCTTTAGGGGCTGCAGGCATTTTGCCTTTCCCTCCAATGAGTCTTACGAGGACCCATATTCTAAGGTTGTAATTGTTGGAATTTTGTTCAGGAATGACCTCTTTCTTATTAGTTTCTTCACCTCTCCTCTCCTCTCTGTCCAGATCAGATGAGATCTATTTGGGTCTGTTTTCTTCCATTCCACTGAGATTACTAGCGTTAATGAAATAATGATACCGGGTTTGCTTACCATACCACAATCCTAGCTTACTTCTCAAACAATTTAAGCTTTCAGGATTTAGGGCCAAAGGTATTACATACCCACTTGCCAAGATTTGCCTTTCTTTCGTCTTTTGTGTCTTCTCGCTGCCTCCTCTTCCTTTCTCGTCACCTTTCTTTATTCTCGTCTACATGCATAATGCCTCTTTCCACTTTTCCTTAAGCTTTATTTATTTTTCATTTTCGACTCTTGTCTTTACCGCCAACTGTCCTATTTTTTCCTTGGCATGCATCCCTTCCCTCTTGCCTTGGGATGCTACCCTCATGTCCTATCCACCGTTGTCTTGCATTAACTACTTTCCTCTCCCGACTACTCTTGTCGTAGGATTTGTAACTCTGCTCTGCCACTTTTCTTAATTCCGCTGCCCGTCTTCAATTTCTATATCCTACCCTCTCCTCTAGCATTCCTTTCCGGCTCATCCCCCATAGTCTTGAGGTTTGTCCTTCCTCTGCCCTCCTCTTTCATCCTGCCAATCACTGGAATTCCCCTGTCTTATTCCTCCCCTGTGCTCTCCTGCGTCTATCCTTTTCCCTCTCCCCTCCTGTCTTTTACCGTCGAATTCTCTAGATGATCACTCATATTCCTATCTTGTTCTACAAGTTGTATCAGTTGCGCCATGTCTGCCTTTTGGTTCAGTTCTACCCCGCTTGCGTCCAGTTGTTGGTCTCCCTTCCTGCATCCCTAGTTCGCTAGGAATTCGGCAGGTGCATTCCCTTTTCGTCTCACATGGGAAGGTAGTATGTAAGTTATCATTCTCAACTGTTGGCTTATTTATTTGATTATCCATGTGGTCCGCCAGCTGCAACTCAGCTTCTCTGCTGATGCTTTGTGTTGTAATTGTTTGAGTATGTCTATCAGGAGTTTCGAATCTCCTTCTATCTAGAGTTTTTGATACCCCTCTCGGATGGCTATTTCTATCCCCCAGTTCAGTGCATGGAATTCTACCTCATTATTTGATGCATTTCCACAGTCCATCGCATATGCCCTTGGCGTTCTTCCTCTATAATCCCTGAATATTCCTCCTATACTCTAAACTCTTTGACAAAAATTATAATTGATGATTTGCCTATGCAATGAAATTCTAATTTGAAATTCTGTGATATCATATTTATACTCATGGCCTCACTATACCTACGTTGAAATCAAGGGCACAGAAGGAAATCTTAAGTGTCTCTTGAGTCACCCAATGTCAATGGTAGAGGCATCCCTCCACCCATGTGCATTATTAAATGGAATGTTGTTTCGCAGTACGAGTGTGCAATCAAAGCGAGGAGAGGAGCCAGTGTGTGGGATGGCAACTATATTTATTATTTCTATTGAGTTATTAAGAACTGTTTATAGTTGGATAATGTATTTGTTAGCCACTGTGTGGGATGGGGGATGGCAACTATATTTATTATTTCTATTGAGTTATTAAGATGGCAACTATATTTATTATTTCTATTGAGTTATGGGATGGGGGATGGCAACTATATTTATTATTTCTATTGAGTTATTAAGATGGCAACTATATTTATTATTTCTATTGAGTTATTAAGAACTGTTTATAGTTGGATAATGTATTTGTTAGCCACTGTTTGGGATGGGGGATGGAAACTATATTTATTATTTCTATTAAGTTATTAAGAACTGTTTATAGTTGGATAATGTATTTGTTAGCCACTGTGTGGGATGGCAACTATATTTATTATTTCTATTGATGTGTGGGTTGGCAGATGGCAACTATATTTATTATTTCTATTGATGTGTGGGATGGCAACTATATTTATTATTTCTATTGAGTTATTAAGAACGGTATAATGTATTTGTTAGCCAGTGTGTGTGGGATGGCAACTATATTTATTATTTCTATTGAGTTATTAAGAACTGTTAGCCATTGTGTGGGATGGCAACTATATTTATTATTTCTATTGAGTTATTAAGAATGGGATGGCAACTATATTTATTATTTCTATTTATTATTTCTATTGAGTTATTAAGAATGGGATGGCAACTATATTTATTATTTCTATTTATTATTTCTATTGAGTTATTAAGAACTGTTAGCCATTGTGTGGGATGGCAACTATATTTATTATTTCTATTTATTATTTCTATTGAGTTCATTTCTATTTATTATTTCTATTGAGTTATTAAGAACTGTTAGCCATTGTGTGGGATGGCAACTATATTTATTATTTCTATTTATTATTTCTATTGAGTTATTAAGAACGGTTTATAGTTGGATAATGTATTTTTTTTGGAGCTAGTGCATGGGATGGCAACCTATATTTATTATTTTTATTGAGTTATTAAGAATGGTTTATAGTTGGATAATGTATTTGTTTTGATTTAATTGTGGGCATATTTTACCCCCTGCATTTATAATTCAATAGATTTGGAAATATTGGTTGAGTGTGGGATACATATTTTTATAAATTTGGTATTGCTTTTACATTTTTAGAGCAACTCATGTTTTTAGTCATTCCCTGTTTAATGTATAATTTGATAACCATTATTTTTATAGGACATATATCTTTTCCACATGTAATTTTTTTATTTGATGGAGGAGGACAAAAATAGGATGGGATGTTGGGGTTAGCTGACATTAACAGTGCTTGCTCAATCAATTCTATAGAAAGAATATCTTTGGCATAATTATACCAGTCATAGGATCTAACATGCGCTGAGAAAGATCCAATTTTTTCACATGTAAATTTTTTTATTAGTCTACATTATTTAAAAGTTTATATAGTTATTTATTTATTTTTATTTTTAGATTTTTTAATTTGTTTATTTTGGCCAACATGTACAAAAATTTCAAATTTGACGAAAGAGACCACATCTTTATGTTTATATAAGTTATTTATTTATTTTTATTTTTAGATTTTTTTAAATTGTTTATTTTAACCAGCAAAATTTTTAAATTTGATGAAAAAAGAAATCTTTACGCATCATACTGGTTGTAAAATAAACCTTTTGAATTAATAACATATTATTATATAAAATGTTTTCAATAAAATTTATACCTATAATAAAAAAAGTTTACTCACTAAGTTTTAAAATATGTCAAATATTTTTATAGCATATTTTTCAGATATAATAATTTAATCACACTTTTTTCTATGATTCTTATTAATAACATTATTAATAACATTAATTTGACAATCCCCTCGGATAACAATTTGAAAATTATTTCCTTTGATTCATTATCACCAAATTGCTTTCGGATAAGCAAGAATCAGTTTTTTGGCTATACAGTTTTCAAATGCTTTGACTAGGGGACCTAGAATTTCTCTCTTGAATTTGAAAGTTCTTTGTTTCAAATCAAGATTCAAAGACAAATTGACTCAGAAACACAGTCGCTATTCTTTGCCAACCTGTGAGATTATTCTATCCAACGAAAGTCCCTTCATAGTCTTCCTTTTTTAAGTTGATTCTTTAATTTCTAATAAGAACGCTTAGCACTGAAAGCATTCACGTTGGAAGGTCCCACTGATCTTTGAACTTTATCTTCAAGTATTTTCATTCCTCATCACACTCGTGACTATACATTTGTTAAGAAAAGTAGGTGTTTAGGATGATGATTTATAATGGAGTTGTGGAGTTGTTTTAGTGTGATATTTTGGATTTTTTGGTGTGAAAAAATTGAAACTAAATTTTAATTTGTGCTATTTAAACTGGTTTTTGATTTTTGATTTGCATTATTTAAACTGGTTTTTTATTATATATATAAAAACAACTAGTTTCATAATTGATAGCCCTAGCGATTTAATTGTATATATTAAAAACAACTCGTTTCATAATTGGTAGCCATCGAGAGTAATAACAGCAACTTTCCTTGCCTAATAATAATCGATTATCAATTAGTCTGACAATATTTTCTCAAAATAAATTATTACATGACAAAAAAATTTCAGTTCTTTGTGTAACAATCTGAAGATTAATCATTTACTTTCACGTAGGTACTGCCAAAATGCTTATTCTTTTAGTATGGTTTTTTCAAATTCTTTTAAGGATGACACGTGAAATCTCTTTCTTGAACTTTGAAAATTTTCTCTTCCTTTTGCAGAGATGTAGAAAATCGAGATTCACTGACAATTTCAGGATTGCAGAGATGCTTTTGTTGGTGATAATTTCTTTATTGAAATTGAAAATCTTCCCTTTCTTTTGTGGAGATCTGGAAAATCAAATCAAGATTCACTGACAATTTAACTCAGAGGGAAAGTCCAATCTTTTGCCAATATCTGAGATTATTTTATGGGCACGGTATCTCGATATTCCTCGTTTTCTTTACCATGTGTATCTCAATTCCTTAATTTAACATCGAAAGTATCCATGGTGGAAGGTCCCACTGATTAAGCTTACCTAATTCTGGCTTCTCTGTGGCAAGGTACACAAGCTTACCTAATTCTGGCTTCTCTGTGGCAAGGTACACAAAAGTCATTTTGTTGTTTTTTTTGCCAATCAATTTAATTGAAAAAAAAAATTAGGAAAACATAACTACAATGATGGTATAGAATTTATATAAGTTTTTTATTTTAATGAAAATTTATGGTTGAAATGTAGTTATATGGATGCAAATTATTTTTATTATTTGAAATTATAGTTATATGGATGCAAATTATTTTATTATTGAATTATATTTCTAAATTTATAAATTGTTTACTTTTTAAATATTTAAATATTTAAAATTATAATTTTTCATATAATAATAATTTATATAAGAGAATGTAGATTTTATAGTACATCATTAAAGTAATGTTGTACATAATCATAGTACTATAGTCCATAATGGTAGTACATAATCATAGTAATGTTATTAGTGCATAATCTTAGTAATATTAGTTTTTTATCATTTTAAATTTTGCATGTGGGGAGAGGATAGTGTCTAACTTTTTGAAAGGACACTCCACTTATTTTTAGAGACCAAAGAAAATGTCATAATTAGAAAAAAAATGCAAATAGGATGCCAGGAAATAATTAGAAAAAAGTGCAAATAAGATACAAAGAAGGAGAGATGAACCTTAGATTTTCTAGGTTAAAAAGGAACTTTAAAATTAAATAGATTAAGGTTAAACCGGTCAATAAAAATGATTATTAAAAAAAAATTGAAAATAATTTGAAAAATTAAATACCTTAAATCATATAAATTAAAAATAAAAATAAAAATTATTAAATAATCAATAATTAACTAATTTAAAAACAATCAATTAATAATTATTTAAAATAAATGAAATATGAAGGGATAAGGATGATGAACTAGGGAGGGTGTTTTGAAAAATATAGAATTAAATGATAGGTGCATTGGTGACTTGTTTGTTGAGTTTAGCTATTTGATCCTTGCACTCGATAACAAGGCCCCTTGAAGAGTTGTAAGATAGCCCAGTTATTTAGTTTTGTTCCTTTCTAGAGGTTTTTTCCATTTTATTTTTCAATTGTCTTGCAACTTGTTAATGTTTTGCTTTAAGTTTAGTTCACTTACTATTGGTTTGTTTTCAAAGGACAAGTGCTCATTTAAAAGATAAAATACAAAAATAGTTCCTTGATTAGTTTATTGCTCTGTGATTTCGGCTTAGCTTTATATTGAAAGATAATGTTCAGATTCTCTCTAATCATAGAAGGCACACATTAGTAATCTACAAGACTTAGAGTTTAGAATTGAATCATTTTTTTCAAATTCATTTTTATTTATGCTTTCTAGTTAGATTTATTCATTAATTTTTCATAATAGAGTTGATTTCAAAAGCACTTAGAATAGTTCCATTTCAATTCAAGACTAGAATCGATCTATTTCAAGTCAAGTAGCCTAGACTTTTTATTCTATTTCCTAGAATTAGTTTTTCATTCTGTCAATTAAATTAGTCTTTCAATGCAGTTCAGTAGCATAATATTTTCATCCTACAAGATAAAATAGCTTTACAATTATTGTTCTTAGATCAAGTTTTTAATTCATTGTCTTTTGATTTAAACAAGTTTTATAGAAATAACATGTGTGCATACTTGATAGGGGAAGGTCTTTAATAGATTAAATTTGCAACTTGCATTTGAATTTGATTGAGACTATAATTTAATTTCTTTATCAAAAATAAACATCCTAATATATATAGTGCAAGAACACGTCACAAGTACACAAACCTTGGTTTGAAAATTTAATGGCATAATTTAACTATGAATTAAATTACCCAACACTAAAAAAATGGTTTTTAGTATAAATTTTATAATAATACAAATAACTAATTGTTAAAACTCCAAAATTTTGGCTTTTTAATTAAGGAATATTCGATTTTGAAGGAGCTTCTTTCTCACCATTTTGGAATCTTCATTCCACTAATATAATGTAAAAGATAGAACCTAAAATGTGTGGTTTTATTTTCAACATTGTATTAAAATAATGGAATGACGATTCTAAAATGTTGGGAAATAAGTTGGTTCCAAATCGAATGTTCAGTTAAAAAACTAAAACTGATGGGTTTTATTGAAATAGAATGTCAAGGACAAAAACTAAAAAATCTTCAGTTAAAAAAACAAAATTGAGGGGTTTCATTGAAATAGAATGTTGAGGACAAAAACTAAAAATTGTGGGATTTTATCGATTGGTTTTGTGCATGGTTATTAAAAAAAAAAACTAAATTTGAACTTTACAATACTAAAAATTGACAAGTTCGATCGCTCCACTTGAAACAAACAATCAAAAATAAAGATGACAATGGAAGTAAAATTGGACTCCTCCCTGTTAAAGTTGGACTACTTTCTCATGTGTCTCAATACAAGAATAAACCAAACTCTAAGCTGGTAATAATCTCCTTTATGATGTTTCAGATTTGTAGAGAGAAATTAAATCTCCTCTCCTTGGATCTAGGAATCTTCCCCAATCAAACCAAAGCCTCTTCCCATTCCATGCTAACAATTTGTCCAGTACCTAGAATGCATTCCATGATAGAATTTGATTTTAGATACTTATTTTTCATCATTTTGCCCTAAATTTCTTGATCAAACAACATCCTCTGCAAACTTTTTATGGCAAAGGAAAATGCAAAAAGAAATATTCTATTCATTTTATTGAAGAAAAAAAATTACATGGATCAGAAAACACTTTAAACATGGTTGAAAAATGGACATTATTCGTTGAAGTTTCTTGTTACCTCAATTGAAGACAAGCAGTGATTACATATGTGTTATACAATATTGTGACGAATAAAGTCCTCCAAAGGAAAAGGGATGTGCTTGGAAAGACAACAAAAAATGAAGCATATTATATTGCACTTAGATAAGGCTTAGGATAGCTAGGGACTATGGATCCAATAGCATTGTAATCTTCACCAATTATAAACTTGTGTGCAACTAGATGAATAGCATGTACCAAGTCAAAAAGGAGAAGTTAAAACAACTACATAGAGAAGAAAAAATTATCGCTATTCAATTTCAATAATTTACCATAAGTCCTTGTTCAAATTTTAATAGGATATCTAGTGATTTATTGTATGGGGCAATGTTACCTCAAGATTTGTGTGTGAAACATGAATTGGTATCAAGAACCACTTTATTGATGGACATTGTAAGATACCTTTGATATGTGTGTGATTTTTAATTATAAATGTGGTGTATTTAATGATCATGTGGTTCTTTCAATATTATATTAAGTGTGCCCCCACTTTGTAATCACTACCTAGTGAATTATCAGGGTGACAAGTTTAAGAAAATTTTGTATTTAATTCTCCAGATGTGCACTTTAGCATTTTTGTTTTTAGCCTTGAGTATATTTGAATTGAACATTTAAATTTCAAGTATTTACTTTTTGTTTATATTTATCTTGGGCCGAAGAGAACTATACACCAAATAATTTTGAAGAAACTCTTAAATAGTTACATTTGTACGTATTATTAATTTTTGAATTCTTGATCTTTTTAAATAATATTTTTAAATGCATGAGGTAACATGGGTTTTTTGAAATATTCTATATATATTATATATATATATATATTTATATATTATTTTATATATATATATGGGACCAAGGGGACATCATCACATGAGTGGTCATCACTATTTTCTTTGAGACATAAATGATATCGGCATCAATTGAGTTTTTAGCATCGGCTCGAATGTGGACTTATATGCATGATGGTGAGATTGGTCGTGAATTGAGGAGAGTATCATATGAATCAAGGGAGGACCATCATTCATTACATAATCATCATGGTGTATATGTGTGTGTGTGCGTGTGTGCGTGTGTGCGTGTGTGCGTGTGTGCGTGTGTGTGTGTGTGTGCAAACTTACTTAAATGATATTGGTAGAATCATATGTATATACATATTGAATTCATTTTTGTCAATTTAACTTTATTAATTTATAAGTTCACCTATTTTAGAAGCATCTCTCACTAGGTCAAGGAGAGTATCATATGAATGAATGGAGGACCATGGTCTGTTACATCAGCATTGTGGTATATATATGTTTATGTGAAAAGTTACTTAAATGATAAATTGGTAGAATCATATGAACATACATGTTGAATTGATTTTTGTCAATTTAACTTTAGTAATTTATAAATTCCACCTCTTTTAAAAGCATCTCTCACTAGGTCGAGGAGAGTATTTGATGAATGAATGGAGGAACCATTTTTCATTACATCATCATCATCATCATCATCATTCATATATATATATATATATATATATATATATATATATATATATATATATATATATATTATATATATATATATATATATATATATATATATTATATATATATTATATATTATATATATATTTATATATATATATATGGATATATATATATGTTTTATCTTCTAACTCAAATGATAAATTGATAGAATCATATGTAAATACATATTGAATTGACCTATGTCAATTTAACTTTATTAATTTATAAATTCTGTGTTTTTTAGAAGCATGTCTCACTAGGTCATCGTGTGAGGGTGCTCAACCTTATCTCAATGTTAAAAAAACTAAATGAACCCATGTACATGAATGTGAAAGTGATCAACCATATCTGAGTGGTTGTGAATCTGAATCGGATCATGTATCTCCATCTAGTAAGTTATATAGTTTAAATGTATTTATGTTAAATTTACAAGTTTGTGTGCGTAAATAAATTGTATGTCTATTTTTCATGTATATAAATACATTGAAATGTTTTAATATTTATGTAATTATATTGAAGCGGGGGTGAAAATGTGGAAGAAAGTCAAGGTAGGAAAAGGATGGTTTTTCAAGAAGAAGACTATACGCCATTAAGCATCGATCTACCAGATGTTCCTAAAGAGTTTTCTTGGGAGACAAATTTCCAACAGTGTATGTTACATAGTGTACATCTCATTATTAAAAATTGAATAAATATCTTGGGAATTTGGAGCTCCCTAAAGAGAGGCAGCAAAACTTAGAAATAGTTTTGGGCTCTCTAAATACATTTATTAATATTTATAAGAACCTTGGGCCAAACACTGATGGCTTTGTTGATATGATGAGGTGTCATAAGGCAACAGTGATGTGTCCTAATAAATGGGATCAGGTGGATAGGAGGGTCACAAAACAATAAGCCAGATCTATGTTTAATTTTAAAGAAGGGCCAAAAGAAAGATGTTGAAGATGCAATATTTCAAGCACCTTAAAATAGCCCACCATTTGTATGACAAATTTCTCGCAGTGTATGGCAAGTTTCCATGGAATGATGAGGTTCCACATTATTTTTCCCAGTTATTTTATGTGGAGCTTTTGAAGGGTATGAGACCTGATTATACTGACCTTCCATCCAAATATTATGGCGCTGGTAAAGATCATACATATGATTGGAAAGGTGCATTTAGGGATATTTCTTTGCCTCGTCCTCCGCCTCCTTTGGTATGTCAAACACCACATATGGTAATTCTACGATCGGAGATGATGGCACTTCTCATATTAGTCGAGAAGAAATGGATGTTATTCTAGAAAACACACAAATTGCATTGACTGGAATTAATGTTGGTTTAAATTGACAAAGAGCACAAGCTCATGCACGTGCTAATTATGTATTTAATTCAAATGTGGAAATAGATAACATGAATATTAAAGGGGTTAGGGTGTATGAAAATTATTTTCATGATGTTTGGCAAGAACTAATTGGACATGAGGAAGAGGACATGGGATCGGTATGTGTTGTGTAACTCTCTTCCTCATATTAGAAGATGTGCCAGAGATTGGCTTGTCACAAGTATTGAATATTTCAAATTTTTTTCACTATAAATTGAAGCAATTCATTTAACTCTTTAAAGAAAGTTGTAAACTTTCTAAATTTAAAAATAAAAAACGAGATCTATCTGTCAGGCCAGGGTAACTCCAGGCTTAATGAGCGAGAGGAAATTGATATTCTTATTCATTAGGTAACCTATATTTATATATACAAATGAGACGGATCAGTTCATCTTCTGGATGACTGTCCAGTTCACCCATCCGTTTCGGATTAGGTGTCAACA
>APFE030072411.1:3896-15465 GCA_000404065.3 Pinus taeda
ATTTTTATGGAAGAATTGATAACACATTATGAGGATACAAAAAGCAACACTTTTTTTAGCCAATTGATAAGTCTCAAACAAAAGGGTTCAATAATGGAGCACATTGAGGAGTTCCAAAAATTGACCATAAGGGTAAAAGATATTCCATAGGAGCATAAGATTGATGTGTTCATAGGGTCTCTAAAGGATAATATGCAACATGATGTTCGCCTTTGGGAACCTGATTCATTAGAGAAGGCATTCAGGTTAGCAAGAAAAATGGAAAGCAAAATTATGGCAACCAGGAAGCATACCAATCACAACCATAAAGATGGAAGTGTTGCTGCCCCTAGTCTTCCACAACCTATAAGGTTGACACCACAACAATTGGAAGAAAAATAGCAAAAGGGGTTTGTTACAGTTGTGATAGCTAATACACTAAAGGTCGTAAGTGTGCTGAGAAGAAATTATTCTACATATATTGTGAAGAGGAAGAACGAAAGGAGCAAGAAAGGTCAAAAGAGGAGGATATACTTTGGGAACAAAGCCTAGATAAAGAAGAAATGAATCCAATCATATCTTGTAATGCATTGGCGAGAATTACCACTCCTCAAACCAACAAGATAGAATGACAAATCAAGAAGAAAAAGGTAATACTGTTGATCGATTCAGGAAGAGCCCACAATTTTATTCATTGTAAGGTAGAAAAAGAATTGAATTACTTCTTATATCCAGCACTAGAGTGTCAAGTGATGGTTGCAAATGGAGGAACAACAAATTGCTCTGGAAAGTGCCATAATATCAAGCTATCCATGGGAGAATATGTTTTGACTAGTCCAATGCTTTCCATTCCAATGGGAGGTGCTGATGTTGTACTAAGAGTCTAATGGCTACAATCCTTGGTTACAATAGGTTTTATTTTTTCAAGAACTTTTCATGAAATTTTCTATGGAAGGAAACGAAGTTGAATTAAGGGGTATTGCAGGGAAACCAAGAAAGATAATCAGCTCTAACAGTATGATAAAGCTTCTGAAATAGGAACAAAGAGGTGCACTTGCACGATTATGTTCGCTAGATGTTTCCACATTGCAATCATCTATTTCTCCAGATCTCCAAAAAGTCTTGAACAATCATTCCAAGGTATTTGAGACTCCCAAAGGTCTCCCCCTTATTCGTGATCATGATCATGTTATTCATATGATTCCAAGAAGTGTTACTCCAAACATCAGGCCATACAGATATCCCTATGCCCAAAAGAGTGAAATTGAACGTATGGTTGCAGAAATGCTAGAGGCTGGTATAATTCAACCGAGTCAAAGTTCTTTCTCTGCTCCAGTAGTAATGGTGCACAAGAATGATAAATCATGGCGCATGTGTCCGGATTATAGGGAGCTCAACAAGCTCACTATTAAAGATAAGTTTCCTATTCCTGTCATTGATGAATTACTAGATGAATTGAATGGATCAATTTACTTCACCAAGTTGGATCTTCATTAAGGATATCATCAAATTAGAATGAAGTCTGAAGACATTTCGAAAACAACATTTAGAACTCATGAGGGTCATTATGAATTTTTGGTCGTGCCTTTTGGCCTTACCAATGCACCTTCAACATTTCATGGTTTGATGAATTCCATTTTCAAACCATTCCTTAGAAAATTTGTGTTATTATTTTTTGATGATATATTAATCTACAGTAAGTCTTGGAAGGATCATGTTGAACATGTTGACAAGGCGCTACAACTATTGGAGGAGAAACAATTATATGCAAAAAGATCCAAATTTTGGAGTACAAGAGGTGGAATGTCTAGGTCATATTGTATCTCATGAAGGAGTTAAGGTAGACCCTAGCAAAATTAAAGCCATTAAGGAATGGAAAATCCCCACATCCATAAAGCATCTGCAAGGATTTCTCAAGTTGACAAGGTATTATCACAAGTTTTTTAAGAATTATGGGAGAATAGAAGCACCTCTAATAACATCATTGAAGAAAGATGCATTTTCATGGACTCCAAAAGAAACAAAGGAGTTCAAACATCTTAAAGAGGCAATGTGCCAAGCACCAGTCTTAGCTACACCAAACTTCACAAAAACATTTATTGTGGAATGTGATGCTTCAGGAAATCGAATTGGTACTGTTTTAATGCAAGATGAAAGACCCATTGCTTTTAAAGTCATCCAATCAAGGGAAAGTTTTTACACAAAGCTATTTATGAGAAGGAAATGTTGGCAATATTCCATGCACTTAAGAAATGGTGACCCTACCTAATGGAAAGACACTTCAAGGTAAAAACGAATCATGATAGCCTTGAATAAGTTTTAGAACAAGGATTATCCTCTAAAGAGCAATAAAAGTGGGTCACAAAGATGTTGGGTTATGACTTTGAAATCATTTACAAAAAAGGGAAGCAAAAATATGGTGGCAGATGCACTCTCAAGAAAGGATGAGGATGTGGAAGAATTGTTATGTGCCATTTCTATTATCCAACTAGATTGTATAAACAAAGCAATGGAGGAATGGAAGTGTTAGCGCTCAAATCTACCTTAGGCTGAAATAAGGTAAAACTCAAGGCTACATCAAACCATGCTCAGCCTCGTAGCTAGCCCTATGAGGACACGAGAGGGCTCTCTTCGGGTCAATCTCAGAAAAAAGTAATAAATGAGGCTCGAGATGACTAAATTGGTAATTAATTTTTAGGCTAGGTATGAAGTACAAGGAGTTTGAAATTGATTTTTTGGAGTTTTGTTGAATCTAAGGGAAAGGCAATTTTGGGTGTGGGGATGAGACACAGTTTTTGCAGAGGTCTACTTGGGGCAAGGTAGGCGATTGTCTTGATGATTTTAAAGAGAATGAATGGCTGGATTTGACTGGTAAGAAGTTAAGGAGAGCAAGAAGCTTTCAATGATTCTCCATAAACAGATGAAAACATGGAAAATCAAACAAACTTAAAGGCAACGCATAACAAATTATGGATTCTACCTTAACACTTCATTTTTTCAATTGCAGAAGATGAGAGAAGGAAAATGATACACATAAAAAACTTAAAAATACTAAAAGAAGCACACCATCAACACATAAAACCACATGAATCCCATACAGTGCTGCAAAACCCTGGTCTTTCCTTTGCCAAAAATGCGGAAATGAATGTACAATAGAGTGTCAAGCTTTTCCCAAGAGTGCAACCTCTCCAACCTCTGAGAATGATTGAGAAATTACATAATATAGGCAAGCCAACCCATTCCCTTGCCTCTAGGGGTCGAGCTCATCATCCTAGGAGCTATTTCAACCAACTCTAAACAAAGCACTACAATCTAGGCAATCAAAACAACTTGCCTCTATAACGTAGGAAACCAATTCATTCATTAAATTTTCACTCTTTGGTGAATGAATCTTCTAGAACAAGCAAATAAGTGTCAAAATTACATCATGTTCAATCAATTACATCAAGAGAAGTCAAAAACTACATCACAAATAAAAACTAGTCAAACTGGCCGAATTTCTGAGCTGAAAGATGAACAATTGGCCAAAAATCTCTATGCGCCACGCGCCTGAGCTCTATGTGCCATGCGCCTTTCAGGCTGCTTTTGGGGCACTTCCTGACATCCAAATCAAGCTCAAAATAACTGGTTGGAAATCCCTAGATGTCTGCTATCCAGCCCAAGTGGAATTTCTCAATTTGTAGCTCATTTTCCCCCTCACAATGTCATTCTCCTGGACGTACTTCCTGCTGGTGCAAAAGGTGGCAGAAAGGTGATTTTCATGGTGTTTTTGGCCCTTTTGATCATCCAGAACTTGATGAAATGCTTTGGCAATAGCTGAGCATGCATAACTTACCATGCGAAATCTGAAACTATAAAGTTTTCCTCTAGCAAGTGTCCCAATCATAAGCGCGCGCGTCGACGCGCTACGCGTTGAGCTGAAAAACCTGTTTTGCAAGCAAAAAATTTCAAAATGACAAAATTTTCTCCAAATTCCTTGAAATTTGGGCTGAAGGTGCCTCATCAAGTGCCATGCTCAGCCAAAGAAGCTTTGGCCAAGATTCGGAGCCGATCTTTCCTTTTACTCCGTTTCAGTGTCTTCCTCGTGCATGTAGTTCATTGATGGAATCATTGTCTTGCTCGTATGATGAATCTATCCATCTCCATGGTGTTTGAAACAAGGTGTATGTTTGGTTTGGAATAACTTGTCATAAACAATCCATGCAAAGCTTATAAGATGAGGGTTGTTCTTATCTTTACCTTCATAATCTCCATGACGCCAATAAATTGGGTGATATGTTACATGATACGAAGAAGATGCCTTTGCATATTGATCATCTGAAGAGCTGCTTTCATCATCTCCAGACCATGACCTGGCTTCCTTTTTAAGAGCCTTCACTTCATACATGATTTTTTCCTTGAGATCTCCAAGCTTAGAACCATGGAGTTTTGACAAACTGAAAATGTTTCCACTTACTATTTCTGCTTCATATATAATTCCATAATGGTACATTGATGTAGCCAATTCAGAGTCATACCCATTTTTTCATAATAATGCATCATTAATGTACTTTTGAAATCACCGCACCTCCAAATCCTTATCATATGCCTTCTCCACAACTTCCTTTGTGAATGAGTTTATAGACAGAGTATGTGTTGTAACTTTCTTCAGGGATTTGTAAAGTTTACCAACTATGTTTTCTTTAAACATTCACCATACAACAAATACCATCAAACAACCATCAAAATTTGGATGAAAAGCTGTGAGAGAAGCTCAACCCACTTGTACAAATGATGATCCAAGCATATTGGGAAATTTTGGAGCAAACTTTTGAAGTTTTTGGGCTTTTTGGCTGTATGCACTGCACACTAGCCCAATGCACCACGTGCTCCCAATGGGCCACGCGCATACAAATTTACACTGGCCAATTGAGCCCAGTGCGCCGCGTGCACCCAATGCGCCGCACGCCTTCTGTATGGGTCTTACGCCACATAGTGCATTTTATAGGAGGCTTTTGGAGGCCTTCCAAGTGTCCAAATTGGGCACATGATAGCTCATTGGAAAGGTCTTTGAGTCTAATTTCCAACCCAGCTATAATTTTTTAATTTAGAATTCATTTGCCTTGTCAAAAGGCAAATTTCCCAATACTGGTCAAAATGTGCCAAATGAGACTGCCTCAAGGCAGAGTGCTGTTGCAATCAACCTTTGAATGCCTTCCTCAACTCCAAATTGAGCTCATGATAGTTAATTGGAAATATATTTTTGTCTAGTTATCCTTTGACTCATCAAAAAAGTTATTTGGCCAACCAATCTAGGAGAAAACGTGATTTTCCCAAGGTCACTTCAGAGGTGCATCAATTCTCCTGAGGCGATTGTATTTTTGACATTTATCTAAAACCATGACACCTGTGTAAAAAGAGAAGGAGGTTTTTCTTCCTTGCCCTATTGTGGACAAAAAACTCTCTTATTTTTTCAAAATTCATATTTTATTGCTCTAGAACATCTTTTGAGTGAAACTTATCCCGATGTGTGAAACAAGGGATTTTGTTGAAATGAAGAGAAATGAAGGGGATAAGGGGCTTCTAAAATCTTGTGGAAATTTTCGGAAGTAAGGAGGGATGTTAGGAAGCAGGGAAAAGTGGAATCTCAGAGATCGAGTGAGGGGAAGGGGTCCAAAAGGGAAAAACACAGGCCTAGCCTAGAAAATTGCCAAAGTTTGTGGCAAGAAACTAGGGTTTGTGCAAAAATGAGGAATTTGGGGGATCTCAGTGATGGGAAGTGTTTAATAAGGTACATTAATGATATGGGAAAGTGTATGAACATCAGGATACAATTTTTGCTAATGATTTGACCATTCAAGAGAAATTGCCTTCAAAACCCTAGGAGACAGAAATGA
The DNA here is from genome assembly GCA_000404065.3 of Pinus taeda. Taxonomy (NCBI): domain Eukaryota; kingdom Viridiplantae; phylum Streptophyta; class Pinopsida; order Pinales; family Pinaceae; genus Pinus; species Pinus taeda. Next base: position 9,752 of record APFE030072411.1, read on the forward strand.
ACCTTGCCTAGGCGCAAATGAGGCATGAACAAGGTGTAAAATGACCCAATGGAACCTGACATGATGATAACAACCTTTTGAATTATGATAGACTCATCTGAATAGTGACATAGACTGACATTTGGGCAACTTTGAAAGGAGTAAAAGAAAACCCTAGACCTAATGCCTAGAGACCAAATTTTGCTTTGAAGACTCACTGAAATGACAAAATTTGATTTTGACACCTTAAAATCACTTGTAAGAGCATGCTTGATCACTGGAGGAAGGCTACAAAGACTGACACTAACATTGGCTCCAATGGGGATGGTAGCTCCTTGGAGGTGCCAAGAACAACAGATCTTTGGGAGAGCAGACTAGCGCCTTATCCATTGGACAATGGAGTCAAAAACTCAAACTGAAATGCATGACTGAAAACTGATGACTTGATGACACAAATTGACTCTTACTCAACTAAGAACTGACTCAATACTTAAACACAACCGACAAACTGGAAATGATGCTCTAAGTGGATCTTATTCATCAAAACCTACTCTAACAGTTTCATTCATCACCTGATCAAGTGAAATGAAACAACCAATGCAACCAAGTAAGTATTCCATCTGCTGTTCGAATTTTCCGCAAGTGCTCACTTATGAACAACAAGAGAGAACTACTGAAAGGAAACTCCCATGACAACTTGGAAACAGATCCGTTGAATGATATAGATCCTCTATCCACCTCCAAAAACACTGCATAACGATCTTGAAATTTAAGCACACTGGAACTTAGCTCATCTAATGGATTACTTCTCGTCTCCTCATACCATGAATGCAAACTTTGATCTGAGCCTTGTGACGAGACCTCTGCTAAAAATGACAAAGTAACCGGCTGCCGGATCAAATTCATATCAGCACATGTTTCAAGCACACATGCAGTCAATGGAGAAAGACGTTGACTGCAAACCTCATCCAAAACATCAGCTATTGGATCATGAAAAACTTGAAAAGACTGCTGCAACATATCCATTGAAAATGTATGACATCCTTCTAGCTGTTCATCTTTTTCTTGAGAGATTTTACGAAGATTCTGCCTTATAAACTGAAATGCTTCGAAACAAAAGGGTATAGAATCTTCCTGCATCATCAAATCATGTATTTCTTCTTCCACACCTTCATCTATAATCTGCCCTTCAATTTCATTTGGTGGCTGCAAATCTGATGCTACAGGCTGCTCAAGAATTTTGTTATCTATCTCATCCTCAACATTAACACTAAGAGATTGCTGATTTGTTATAGGCTGTTCATTTGAAGATTTACTATGCAATCTACGCTCAAAAACTGAAATGATTCAAAAAATAATGGTACGGAGTCACCTTGAATCATTAAATCATGTGTGTCCACTTCCAAGTCTTCAACCGCAACTTGACAATCAATGTCTTTCGGGGGTTGCAAATCTGAATATGAGAAGTCTTCAACAAAATTTTCATTGCTCTCAAGATGATTCAAATCAAGACTTGTTGACATTTGATTTCTGATTGCATGGTAGTTATCTCTGATGAACTCAAATGAATCAAAACAAAAAGGCAAAGATCCTTCACTTATTTCAAACATTGACGCACTTTCCTCATCATTGTCATAGCTGATATGCATTGGTTGATCACTGTATTCGAGCTGCTGAAAGTGAACGTCCTCCTCGCAAAAACTAGCTGTTGATTTGTCTGCAGGATTAGCTTCGTTTTGGAGAACATAATCATCATCATACTGATCAAACTGAGGTAATTCATCATCAAACAAACACATCATATCAACATCTCTCTCTTCTTCACAATGATCTATAAAACAATCACTATGACAACTGGGATCAAAAACAAAATGTTTTGGGTCAGCCGCTTATTCTTGAATGTTACTTTCATTTTTTGCAGTCATTTTCCGCACCATCTCTTCTACTGCATTTATGAAAAGATCAAGATTTTCCTCTGAAAGTGTCAGATTCTCTGAAGTATTCTTCTTTTCTTCTTCCTTCAACCTTGCCCTCAAGATCAGCAAATGAGCCTCTACATTCACTGCCTTGTTCTGCATTTTGTGAAGTGTTGCAATATCCTTTTCTCTCAGCTGAAACTCCATTTCCGGATGAAAGGAACTCGGGTAGTGCAAGAGAGAAGATCTAGGAGAAGGTCTTATATCAACTGGCATTGAAAAATAAACTTGGTTAAATTTGGCAGAAAATTGTTGTACTGTCTCCCCTGGCATTCTTTTTAGCTGATTATACTCTTCTATAATAAGGAAAAGGTTCTGCCCAATCATCCACCTGTTGAGAAAAACTTTGACAAACTACCGAAAATCTGAGATGCTCGCATTAGGGAGGGTTCTGAACCAAGTCTTCAATTTTCCTTGCAAAGAAAGAGCAAAAAGCCTTATACTGACATCTTCTGCATCAACTTCAAAAAGATCTAGAAAATACTCAAAATTATGCACATGTTGCTCAGCATTGACATTCTTACTTTCACCATCGAACCTCAGCAAGCATAGATCATAGTTTTTGGGGAAAGCATGGAGAACAGAAGGTAAAACACGAGGTTTATACCGATCCGGAATTTTACAAGGTGTAGGGGTATGTACAACATGTATAGAATCAGTCTTGGTCTCTTGGGGCAAATCAATTTGAAGATGATCATCACAAAATTTAGAAGAAAGGTCTTGATCAAGCTCAAAGGTATGCAAATCTTTGGTATTCACAATCTTCAAAGGGAAAGAATCAACTGCAGGCCGAGGATCTCTTCTCGAATACAGTATACTTTGCAAAGCCTTCTTGACATTCTTGGGAAAAGAGAAGAAATAATTTATGACAAAGAAAAAAGTGTCTTGGATGAAATTCCAACTTGAATACCTGATCTGTCCATGTTGTCCTTTCATGTTTTTGCTGGTTGGGATCATCCTCCAGTGGAGTCTTTGGATCTGATCTTGAAAATGATTTAGAGTCGCCAGGTGAATGATTTCAGCCTTGCCAATGTCTGATCGTTTTCCACCATTAACAATCAGATTTGAACTCGATACATGTACTGGGGTAATTTATAAGTTAAGTGTTACGATTACAAGCTAGACCGGAGATCGACTGAAGCAACGTTTATCTACTATGCACTCGCAGAGCAATGTGCAGTTCGAAGGCTACCTGGCGTGACTTCAGACTCCGTCTGTAGCTATAAATCAAATAACAGTAACAAGCAAACCATTTCTTCCTCAGTATGGTTGCAAATGTGTTAGTGCTCAAATATACCTTAGGCTGAAATAAGGTAAAACTCAAGGCTACATCAAACCACGCTCAGCCTCGTAGCTAGCCCTATGAAGAGAGGAGAGGGCTCTCTCCGGGTCAATCTCGGTAAAAAGTAATCAATGAGGCTTGAGATGACTAAATTGGTAATTAATGTTTAGGCTAGGTATGAAGTACAAGGATTTTGAAATTGATTTTTTGGAGTTTTGTTGAATCTAAGGGAAAGGCAATTTTGGGTGCGGGGATGGGACACAGTTTTTGCAGAGGTCTACTTGGGGAAAAGTAGGCGGTTGTCTTGATGCTTTTAAAGAGAATGAATGGCTAGATGTGGCTGGTGAGAAGTTAAGGAGAGCAAGAAGCTTTCAAGGATTCTCCATAAACAGATGAAAACATGGAAAATCAAACAAACTTAAAGGCAACGCATAACAAATTATGGATTTTACCTTAACACTTCCTTTGTTCAATTGCAGAAGATGAGAGAAGGAAAATGATACACTTAAAAAACTTAAAAATACTGAAAGAAGCACACCATCAGCACATAAAACCACATGAATCCCAAACAGTGCTACAAAACCCTGGTCTTTCCTTTGCCAAAAATGCGGAAATGAATGTACAATAGAGTGTCAAGATTTTCCCAAGAGTCCAACCTCTCCAACCTCTAAAAATGATTGAGATAATTACATAATATAGGCAAGCCAACCCATCCCTTTGCCTCTATGGTCGAGCTCATCATCCTAGGAGCTGTTTCAACCAATTCTAAACAAAGCACTACAATCTAGGCAGTCAAAACAACTTGCCTCTATAAGGTAGGAAACCAATTCATTCATTAAATTTTCACTGTTTGGTGAATGAATCTTCTAGAACAAGTAACTAAGTGTCAAAATTACATCATGTTCAATCAATTACATCAATAGAAGTCCAAAATTACATCACAAATCAAAACTAGTCAAACTGGCCGAATTTCTAAGCTGAAAGATGAAAAATTGGCCAAAACTCTCTATGCGCCACGCGCCTGAGCTCTATGCGTCGTGCCCCTCGCAGGCTCCTTTTGGGGCACTTCGCGACATCCAAATCAAGCTCACAATAGCTGGTTGGAAAGCCCTGGATGTCTTCTATCTAGCCCAAGTGTAATTTCTCAATTTGGAGCTCATTTGCCCCCTCAAAATGTCATTCTCCCGGAAGTACTTCCTGCTGGTGTAAAAGGTGGCAGAAAGGGGATTTTCATGGTGTTTTTGGCCCTTTTGATCATCCAGAACTTGATGAAATGCTTTGGAAATAGCTGAGCATGCATAAATTACCATGACAAATCGAAAACTATAAAGTTTTCCTCCATCGAGTGTCGCAATCATAAGCGCGCGCATCGACGCGCTACGCGTTGAGCTGAAAAACCTGTTTTACAAGCCAAAAATTTCAAAATGACAAAATTTTCTCCAAATTCCTTGAAATTTGGGTTGAAGGTGCCTCATCAAGTGCCATGCTCAGCCAAAGAATCTTTGGCCAAGATTCAGAGCTGATCTTTCCTTTTACTCCGTTTCAGTGTCTTCCTGGTGCATGCAGTTCATTGATGGAACCACTGTCTTGTTCGTATGATGAATTTGTCCATCTCCATGGTGTTTGAAACAAGGTGTATGTTTGGTTTGGAATAACTTGTCATAAAAAATCCATGCAAAGCTTATAAGATGAGGGTTGTTCTCATCTTTACCTTCATAATCTCCATGACGCCAATAAATTGGGTGATATGTTACATGATACCAAGCAGATGCCTTTGCATATTGATCATCTGAAGAGCTGCTTTCATCATCTCCAGACCATGACCTGGCTTCCTTTTAAGAGCCTTCACTTCATACATGATTGTTTCCTTGAGACCTCCAAGCTTAGAACCATGGAGTTTTGACAAACTGAAAATGTTTCCACTTACTATTTCTGCTTCATATATAATTCCATAATGGTACATTGATGTAGTCAGTTCAGAGTCATACCCGTTTTTTCATAATAATGCATCATTAATGTACTTTTGAAATCACCGCACCTCCAAATCCTTATCATATGCCTTCTCCACAACTTCCTTTGTGAATGAGTTGATAGACAGAGTATGTGTTGCAACTTTCTTCACGGATTTGTAAAGTTTACCAACTATGTTTTCTTTAAACATTCACCATACAACAAATATCATCAAACAACCATCAAAATTTGGATGAAAAGCTATGAGAGAAGCTCAACCCACTTGTACAAATGATGATCCAAGCATATTGGGCGATTTTGGAGCAAAATTTTGAAGTTTTTGGGCTTGTTGGATGTATGCGCCGCGCACCAGCCCAACGCGTTGCGCGCTCCCAATGCGCCGCGTGCATACAAATTTACACTGGCCAATTGAGCCCAGTGCGCCGCGCGCACCCAATGCGTCGCGCGCCTTCTGTATGGGTCGCGCGCCACATAATGCATTTTGCAGGAGGCTTTTGGAGGCCTTC